>LPNX011102357.1:416399-459187 GCA_001517045.1 Pseudotsuga menziesii
AGCTTTATTGTAAAGTGATTGTCAAAGGTTGATCTTGGGAAGAGGGGGGTTCTTTTTTTTAGTTGGTGAAGTTAATATCTGCCACGTCACTATCAGGGACATCTTCAACATTTTCTTTGATCAAGCATAACTTCATCACCTAAAATCAATTTTCAGTGCCGATTTTTTTTAAACTGCATATTTTTTTAGCTCTTTGCATTGAGACAGTTAGTTTCTATTTTTAGCCACTATTTTACAGTATGGCTGCCCCTTGTGATATTATACTTATAAGTTCTAACTATTTCTCATGGAAATCTCGTATGGAGGATGTTCTGCGAAGTAGGGTACTTTTCAGAATAACCTCAGGGAAAGAAATAGAACCCAATGATGATGATAAGAAAATTAAATGGGCATATAGATGTGATGAATCTCGTGGATTGATTGGGATGTCAATCTCTACTGATTTGTGATTCCACATATCTGGAATTGATGAACCTGATTTAGCTTGGGAAAAGTTGAAATCTATGTTTGGTAAACACAATGAAATTCAGGGTCATCAACTTGAGAATTATGAGTTGATTACCTTGAATCCAAATGATTTTTCATGCATTCAAGACTATTTATCTAAGTATGAAACTCTTAGACTCTTATGTGCAGAATGCAAGATTAAGAAAGAAGACAAACAATATATTTATCATATTCTTTCCAAACTTGGACCTACATATTCTGTGTTTGTATCTACATTCTACTCCATGAAAGAATCCTTGACTGCATCTAGCTATCAAGAGCCTAGTCTTGAATCCTTTTGTGATTCCTTTATTAGAGAGCAAGAGAAGCTCATTCATCTTGGAATAATTAACAATGCAGATACATTTGGGAAATCCCTATTGTCCTAACAGAAAGAAAAGTCCAAGTCTCCCAAGAAACAGAATTTCCGCAATAATAAGCCAAACAACAAGGGTTCCAAACCCTCTCAGTCAGCTCCTTCTTTAAAAAATGACAAAGGATCCAAGCAAAAAGGAAAGAAGACTGAGCGTCATTGCAATTTTTGTGGGAAAGATAATCATGATGAATCTAAGTGTTTTAAGAAGATGGCAGCCTTGGAAGCAGCAATGAAAAAGCACCACATTAGCCTAGATTCATCTTCAGAATCTACCTCTCTTGGACATGCGCTTTGTGCTTTTGGTTACTCTTATACTGCATCTTCTTCTTCTACTTCAATTGAATGGCTCATTGATTCTGGAGCATCTTATCATATGGCTAAGGATCAAGCCATATTTTCTACTATGCATGAATGTAACACCAAACAAATATTTGTTGGTGATGATAGATCTCTAAGTGTTGTATGATCTGGAACAGTTCCAGTAGAAAATGGCCATTTCAATGATATACTATGTGTTCCAAAAATTTCCTGCAATTTGTTATCATTCTATCAAATTACTCATTCAGGTGAAGGTAAAACTTTGACGTTTACACCTCACCAAGTTGCAATCAAGGATTTTAAAAATCCTCAAAATGTTATTGCTACTGGAACGGTTGATGATATTACCAAGTTGTACAAATTTAACAACTTTGGGTCATCACCTTTTTGTCTAGTTTTTGTTGCTCATAGTGATAACTTGAGTAAACTTTGGCATGAGTGATTATTTGGTCACTTAAATTATCGCTCACTGCAACAACTATGTAAAGACAATATGGTGACTGGTCTTCCGATGGTATCTTTCAAAGATGGTGTTTGTTCCAGTTGTGTACTTGAAAAACATCATCGGGACGGTTTTGACAAACGTGCCTCTTGGCACGCCTCGATTCCCTTGGAGCTTGTGCATAGTGACTTGTGTGGCCCTCTTCCATTTGCTTCATTTTTTGGTTTCAAATATTTCGTAACTTTTATTGATGACTACTCCAGATGCACTTGGGTTTACTTCCTAACACTTAAGAGCAAAGTATTTAACATGTTCTTGGCGTACAAGGCCCTTGTTGAAAAACAATCTGGTCATTCAATTATTAAGTTAAGATTTGACAATGGAGGAGAATATGTTAACAACAAGTTCACTACTTTTTGCACTAAACAAGGAATCCAACAACAGCACATTGTTCCATATACACCAAAACAAAATGATGTAGCTAAAAGGAAGAACCGCAATTTAAAATAAATGGCTAATTGTATGATCCAATCTAAGGGACTAAGTCTTCAATATTGGGTTGAGGTCATAAATTGTGCAAATTACATAGTTAATCACACACCCACTAAAGTTTTACAAGATATAACACTAGAAGAAGCATGGAGTAAAATTAAACTAGATGTAAGCCACTTTCGTGTGTTTGGTTGTGAACCATGGGCTCACATTCCGGATGAAAAACGGAAAGCATTGCAGCCTAAAAGTGAAAAGTGCATATTTGTTGGATATTCAAAAGATGTAAAAAGTTATAGACTTCTTCAGCCCCATTCACATCATATAATAATTAGAAGAGATGTTAAATTTGATGAAAATCTCTTGGCTTGCGAGCCTAACTTGGCGGGTGTACCATTTTTGGCCTGCAAGCCTGATTCGGCAATTGTGCCTTCTTCTTCTTCTTCTTCCAACTTTCTTGATAGGTTTCCAACTCCAGTTTCTGATGATGACAGCGAGGATGGAAATCCACTTTCGCCTACTCATGTTCCTGTAATTGCACCAGCACCAATGCCTTCTCGATGGGTCCATTAAACATGTGAAGATACTGGTGATCTTCCTGGTGATCCTAGAGATCAACGTCCAATACGTTCTCAGTTTCAGCGAGCCTCTTCCCTTTTGGCTCAAATTTTCAAGAATCATGATCCAAAAACTTTTGCAGAAGCTTCAGGAAATCCAGATTGGGATGCAGCTATGGATGAAAAATATCGTTCCTTAATGGTGAAAGATACTTGGGATCTTGTTTCTCTTCCAAAAGGAAAAAAACTTGTTAGATGTAAATGGGTCTATAGAACTAAGTATGCATCAGATGGAAGTGTTGAAAGACTTAAGGCAAGGTTAGTTGCCAAAGATTTTTCCCAAGTTGAAGGGGTTGACTACAATGAAACCTTTGCCCCTGTAGCAAAAATGAACTCCGTCTTCCTTGTTCTTTCACTTGCAACCTTACATAACTGGGAATTCCATCAAATGGATGTCAAGTCTACCTTCTTACATGGTGATTTACAGGAGAAAATTTACATGGAGCAACCTCCTGGATATGTTCAAAATAACTCTAGCCTTGTTTGTCTCCTTAAGAAATCCTTATATGGCCTTAAGCAAGCTCCTAGAGTTTGGTATGCCAAAATGGATATCTTTCTCCTTGACACTGGTTTTTTTAGATGCCATTATGACCCCAATGTCTATACCAAGAAAGTAGGAAACCATCTCATCATACTTGTTCTTTATGTTGATGATCTTATCCTTACTGGTAGTGACCCTAAACTTATAACCCATGTGAAATTCAGTCTTAAGCAAAATTTTGAAATGTTAGACTTAGGACATTTGCATTATTTTCTTGGTCTCCAAGTCTTGCAAACCAAAGAATGAATCTTTCTTTCCCAGTCTAAGTATGCTTGTGACCTTCTTCATCCCTTCCACATGGAAGATTGTAAACTAGCCCCTTCTCCCTTCCAATCTGGAGTCAAACTTTCTGCCACTTGTACTTCCCCTGGAGTATATGCCACCTTGTATCGTCAACTTGTTGGTAGTCTTTTATACTTGACTCATTCCCATCCTGAACTTTCCTTTGCCGTTGGTTGTGTTGCCCGTTATATGCAAACTCCTCATGAAAGTCACTGAAAAGTAGCAAACAGAATACTTAGATATATTCTAGGTACAATTCACTTTGGGATTCATTACAGTACAGGGGGGAAACCTCTGTTGGTTGGTTTCACTAATTTATATTGGGCCGATGATCCTGATGATCGAAAGTCTACTGCAGGTTATGTTTTTAGTTTGGGATCTGGACTTGTCACTTGGGATTGTAAGAAACAACAAGCTCTTGCTCTTTCTTCAGCAGAAGTAGAATATCGAGCCGCAGTTAATGCCAGTCAGGAAGCTTTATGGCTTTGACAGATCCTTTTAGAGTTTGGATTCAAGCAGCAGCAGCCTACTCCACTTTGATGCGACAATCAAAGTGCCATCAAGATTGCCAAATATCTAGTTCTATATCAACGTAGAAAACACATTGAGCTACAAATGCACTTCATCATAAATATTGTTCATGATCGTGTTCTTGAAATCCTCTATGGCCCTACAGATGATCAAGTTGCAGACATCTTCACCAAATCTCTTATAGAAGCGAAGTTTTCTAAACTTCGATCTATGTTAGGAGTTCATGAATGTGTCCTTAAGGGGGGATAGGCTCTAATGCCTCCTTCCTTCTCCTAATAGTGTCACTTTTGGAAATCCTTCAATCCTATCCCAAGTTGTTCTTAAGGGGGGATGTTAGGATATTTAGACACTTATGAGTTAGTTAAGATCAACTTGTGTAATATATCCGTTAGATAAAAGTGTGTTTCTTTAGTATGCATTTGTAAATATTCTAATCCGACAGTCACGATATGTTCTAGACATAGAGTGATATGATGGTTCAACTTCTCTTAGATCATACCTACCATTGATCCATGGCTTAACACCCGATTGGTCTATGATCTCTATTTAAAGAGCATAGAGGGTCCTTGGCTAGTTGATCGATTACGAGAAGCTCATGTAAATTTCTTTCTTTTGCATAATAAATTGCTCCAAGTAGCTATTTGGCTGGGGCCATGGACTGTTTCCCTCTGAAGGGTTTTAACCACATGACAAATATCGGTATGTTGATCTGTGATCTATTTGTGTGAAGCGGTTGCTCAAGGTGATTGGTCTTTTGGGAATACCCTGTGTACCTGAACACTTTGGACTATGTAGGAGTGGAAATGAGTTTTCTTGACAAACCTAGTGTTTTGCAGGAGCCTCATAGACAGAGCTAGAGGGATGGCTCTCTTATCTACACCCCCTAAATAGCACTGGAAGGGAAGTCATGTCCTGAGGGATTGTGCAGCAGAGAAAGGAATGATTCCTTATGTTGGGTGTGTGTGGATGTCTTAGGAGTCAAGCTAGTTCTGGTGAAGGCATCCTTAGCTCTTCAGTGATCCCACTAGCTTAGCAGACAGTGCTTCCATCTCCTGATCACATGATAAACCCAAGTTGTTGGCTTGTTTATGTGTGTTTGTGTCCCCTTGACAGTCTGATAAACCCAAACCTATATTTGGATTGACTAAGTTTTGACATATCTTTGGCTATGTGTGATCCTGCTAGTTTCTTTTTCCTTGGGGAATCATGCCCATCTCGGGGGTGGCAATGTTGCTGAGAGATTAGGAACACGCTAGCCTATGGTTGGGTGGAACGTTGTAGCGACATAACTGGTTGCGGATGAGATTTATTATAAGATAAGTCTTCTTATGTAATCACCCATGCAATTTTTTTGTTTATGCGAATTATGATGAACATGTAAAATGTGTTGAATGCTTTAACTAAACGTAATTTGCTTCCGCTGAATGTTAATTATTTATGAATTTGTGTATCTTGAGTTCAATGCATTTTATTTTATGTTTTTATGGGGATAGATTCTTAGATAGATGGTATATCGGTAGCATCCTCTTGACTGGTCGAAGGGTTGGGGACATTACACTTCATAACATTCTGGTTCACCAAAATTAGACATCAATAAATAATACAATGATTAAGAGAATAATTCAGGCGCTCTACTTAACCTTGCATATATTCCTACATTTGCAAGAGTTTGAGGCACCTGTTGTTGTTCTTGATTTCTTGTACCTTTGGAAATTCAATTTATTTGATTTCATCAAGCACTGTGTATTCTGTATTTTCCTTTTCCTCTTTCTTTCCTTGCAACTCATATTTGTACATAACCTTTTCATTGAATACTACATCTCCACTCTTAATTATTTTGTGATTTTCACAATCCCATAAGCGATAACCAAAATCATCAACCACATATCCAAGAAAGGTGAATTTCTTGGATTTAGCCTCAAGATTTGTTCTATTTTCTTTACCAATATGGACAAATGTTTCACAACCAAAATTTCTAAGAAATGAGTAGTTTACCTTTTTACCTGTCCAAGGCTCCTTTGGAATCCCACCATCTAAAGCTCTTGAAGGCCATTTGTTTATTAAATAAACAAAAATATCTACAACATCATCCCAAAACTGTAAGGAAAACCCTGTGTGCAATCCCATACACCTAGCACGCTCCATGATCGTTCTATTCATCCTTTCTGACACACCATTTTCTTGTGGTGTTCTATGGTATGTCTTCTCTCTGTGAATCATGTTCCATGAATAATAACTATCAAACTCTTTGCTGCAATATTCACCTCCATTATCAAATCTGAGACATTTCAACCTTTTTCATGTCTCATTCTCAACCAAAGATTTCCACTTCTTAAAAGTAGAAAACACATAAGATTTCTGTCTAATGCAATAAACCCAAGTTTTTCTAGTTGCAACATCAATAAAAGTAAAATAATAATTAGATCCATTGAGAGATTGTACCTAAGATGGTCCCCATACATAAGTATGCACAAGCTCTAACTTTTCACTCTTCTTCTATTTCCAAACCCTGAGAAATATGACTCTCTTATGTTTTCCATAAGCACAATTCTCACATAATCCCAGACTTACATGCTTTAGATCTGGAAGCAATTTCCTTGACTAAAGAATAGATATCCCCTTCTCATTCATGTGTCCATGCCTATGACACCACAATGTTGCACCTGTTTTTGTGGAATCTATAGAGATAGAATAATCAATATTACAAGAACAAAAATACAACGTACCTATCCTATATCCTTTTTCTATTACCGGTGCTCCTTTAGTGATCTTCCACAATATTTTTCCAAATGTAGAAAAATAAGCACTATCTCCCAACTGCCTTATTGAGATCCTATTTATTTTCACAGAAGGAATATTCTTTACGTATTTTAGCAACCACTCATTTCCATTATTTAACTTAATCCGTACATTACCCATTTCAACAATTTTACATGGTTCATCATCCCCCAATAAAACATGTCCAAAATCACCTCGAACATAATCATGAAAGAATTTTCTATGGGATGTAGCATGAAATGCCCCTTAATCTACTACCCAATAATCACTAGTATTATATAATGCGAGAATCAAAGCATCTTGTAACATATCACCTGCTGTATTTTCTTCCTAAGTAGTCTCTTGATGCTTGTCTCCTTTGATCTTTGGAGTTGTGCAGTCTTTCTTCAGATGTCCTCTCTTACCATAGTTATAGCACTCTATATTTCCTAGTCTGTACTTGGATATTCCCTTTCTAGGCTTGATGCGATTACATGGGCTCCTTCCTCTCTCCCTTTGTCTTCTCCTGCCCTCCATGGTCAACACATTACCTGATGTCTCACATGTGTTTTTTCTTTGCATTTCCTCCCTAAGAATAACACCAACAACATCATCAAATTTAAGAGTGTTTGAACGAGGGACAAAGTTACTTACAGCCATGACCAAGACATTCCATCTTTCTCATAACGAGCACAAGATTATAAGATCCCTAACCTCATCATGAAAATTCACTTTTACAAAACTTATCTAACTAGTAATCGTATTAAATTAATTTAAATGGCTAGTAACAGATCCACCTTTTGACATATTCAAATTAGAAAAAGGGGTTCATTAAAAATACCTTGTTGGAAGTAGAGGGGTTTTCATAGAGCTTAGCTAATGCACTCATCACACCATCCATTTTCTTTTTTTTCAAAATATTGAAATCCACCGACAAAGCCAAGCACAACCATATTGTTCCCAATGCCTTTCTATCAAGAACCTCCCATTCTTCGTCCTTATTAGTTTCCAGTTGTTGTTTTTTTTTCGCCCAACGGTAGGTATATATCCTTCTAGTATAGATAGTCCTCCATTTTCATCTTCCATAACTGGTATTTTTGGCCGTTAAATTTCTTGAACCTAAACTTTCCTTCTTTTACCATTGCTCTCACTCGAACTATGAACCCTTGTTTCTTGCAAGTTCACCAACCAAATAGACCTTTTGGCTCTGATACCAATTGTTAGAAAAATAGGATTACAAAGCAATAACAATAAACAATAAAAATGATGCAGATAATATTAAAACACATTACAAGAGAGACACAGATATAATGTCGTTCACCCAAGATGGGATACATCCACATAGAAATTGTCAGTCCTTTATTATTATGCCATCTAGAAAAATGAAGGGATACAACTTGCAACAACCTCGTTGCAATTCCTCTTCACTCTCTCACAGTCTCTGTCACATAATCATATAGATTGTTTTACAATGCTTCCCCCACACCCCCTTGTTGGGATGAGTGTATAGTAAAAATGGGGTACAAACACAGATGAACAATAACATCTTTGAATCTGGAAGATCGAGCACCACAAACAACACTGGAAATGTGCCTAATTAGACGAGGTTTTAGTACCGAGACAAGGCATAATACTTGTTAAGTTCCAAGCCTAATTCTTTCCCTGATAATTTTCTTAAGAATGGTTGTGTTAAACTATAAAATCGAAGAATTTGCTATTGTGATTTCAATGTCAATGTGTAGATGTTTACGTTCCAAATGTCGGGATCGACATATTTGAATGTTGATGTTTTTACAATTCAATGTTGAGGTTCCGACGTTGAGGTGCCAACATCAGGATCGGCATGTCATTTGGTAATGGTTTGCATTTTAGCGTCTATGTTTGACTTTTGACGTTAGGAAAAACTAAGTTTTGAGGTCGAAAGATCGACATTAGAATTGTATATTTTGTGTGTCCATGTTGAGTATTGACTTTCGACTTTCAACGTGTCAATGCCGAGACAAGAAAGTCGAGAGGATCATTTTCCTTGTGTTAGGATTATTAATCCTCCCTTGACCATACTGTCTATTAGATTAATTTTTCTTAACTTAGGAACCTTAATTAATTAATTGGGTCAACTAGTACCATTGGGTCCACTTGGCATAATGGGGCCACATGTACTGGTCACTAGAGTGTGGGGAACACTGCTAGAGGTTAACTGCCACTTACTACATCTACATGCATCAGTTTGGGTGCCTCCTAGACTAATACCTACATTTTAGGAGCCACTGGGAGTCCTAGTAGCAACCTACTTCCGTTAGTTGGAGTTAGTACTAGTTAGTCTCAGTTAGCCCTCAATTACTTTCAGTTAGTTCTCAAACAATTAGTTAGCACATGTCTTGCATGGTTGAATGCATGGATGCATGTGGAGTAGGCGCCTTTTCCCACCTACCACGCTCAATTGCACTGAGTTAACTAGATGTCACTATTTGTTTGAGTTGTTGGACATCTGGGAGTTGATATGTTGGACTTCGATATTGATTGAGAGTCGACCATGAGTTAGAGATTCAGTTAGATACAGTCATATCCACTTGGGAGATTCGAATTCATACCCCATGCATTCGAATTCTTTCCTATGTAAACTATTGTAACACCAGATATGATTATTGTGAATGATATTGTAAATTCCTGAGCAATACTTGTCTGTTTCTTGTGTCGTTCGTTTTGTTTAGTTTGTATCTTCATTCTCCAGTATTTTGCTGCAAACATTATTAGAACTATCTGCTTGAAGATCTAAATGACATTCAAAATCTAATATGGTATCAGAGCCTTCTTAGGAAGGTTTCATTCTTGTTTCTCCCCATCAAACATCAGAAGCAGTTGGGTTTCCACAGAAGTCCCCTATGATGATTTTCTAGCTCTGGATTTATTTAGAGCAGCAGAGAGGGCGTGACGGACCATGAAAACATGTTCATGTCAAGAGGAAAAGCATGATTCTAACAGTTCATATTGCACTGAAATTGACAGGTCCTACGTAGGATTAGAGGAAATTTCAACTCAAAATGGGCGTCCTAAGGAAAATTAATAATAGTTAAAATAATAAAATAATATTTATTAATTTTGGAAGAAGAAAAGAAAAAACTACTTTTTTGTTTTTATTTTCGAAATATCTCCCTGTGTTTTTACTCAAATTTTGATCGAGAGAGCTCGTTGGATGCGGAATTAAATTCTGCATCTAACGAGTACCCTCTCAGCATACTTTTGATGGATGCCACTACCCCAAAAACAATAAATACCTGAAAAATCCAACGACTACCCACTCGACATACCTTTGATGCACCCTGCTACCCCAAAAACAATAAATACCCGAAAAAACGTGATGATGACACCATCATCACATTTTTTCAGGTATTTATTGTTTTTGGGGTAGCGGGGTCCGTCAAAGGTATGCCGAGTGGGGACTCATTGGATGTGGAATTCAATTCCGCATCCAATGAGCTCTCCTGATCGAAATTTGAGTAAAAACAAATGGAAATATGTCGAAAATACGAACAAAGAAAATAGTTTTTTTTATGATACCTATCCCTAGATTTATATTAAATTTTTTTTTAAGACCTATACGGTATTTCAAATTTAAAGCAATTTCATTGGATAACACATGATGACATGGAATTTGAATTAGAGTTAAAAGGCCCATTTTGAGTTGAAATTTCCTCTAATGCTTGTGTGAAGTTTTGCAGTACTTCCAACCGGAGCAATTATGAGTTCTCAAACTCCTCAACCACAGATCCTCACAACTTCCAATTATCTTGATTGGAGGATTGATACACACCTAGGATTACGGAAACATGGCTGCCACTGGATCATACATGGATGGGAACTTGAGCCTCATCAGCCTGTACAGTGGAACAAGTTTCTAAGCTGTTGTGATGAAGCATTCAGGTACTTATGTACTTATATATCTAGAGATATCCTCTTCCAACTAGAAGGATTGAGGACTCCCAGATAATCCTGGGAGAAGCTTGATAGTTTGTTTAATAAACAAGATGATATTCGGGGATACATTCTAGAGAATGAGTTGGTATCTTTACATCCCAATAGTTTCGATACTATTAAGCAATTATTTACTAAATTCAAGTCTTTGGTACTTCAATGCAGACTATGCAGAATAGAGCAGAAGGATGAGCAGAATGTCCTTTCCATACTCAGAAAACTAGGCCCTGAGTATTCTGTATTTGTTTCCATATTTCCTTCCAAGAGGGAAATATTTCCTAATTGGAAGCTTCCTTCATTAGATTCTTTTTTTGAGTCCTTAATCAAGGAGCAAGACAAGTTGATTCGAATGGGAGTCATCAAGACTTCCAAAGATCAAGCTCTCCTAGTTTCTGACTCTTCCAAAGTGAAAGCAAAGGAGAAATCAAAGAAGAAGGAGCCAAAGGATGTTGATTCGAAGCCTAAACAAAATCAACAAACTTTTGAAGGACCCTCCGGCTCTAAGAAGAACAAGAAAAAGTGTCCCTACTGTATGAGGGGTTTTTGTCCAGAAGACTTATGCATGAAGAAGACCCTCAACCAGATAAATCTCTATGTGTACATAACAATACTTCCCTTCCACAAAGGGCAGTGATGTTAGATGATGAAGAGCATACTGAAGAAGATGAGATATGCTTGCATGCAAGCCTCTCTCCGTCTCTCCATTGAAGGCTTATGTGACAGATTCTGGAGCATTCAACCACACGGTTGCTTCCGGGGAATCCTTCATCACCTTCCCTCTATCAGGAGAAACTAGCAGTCATATGGGAGATAATTCTAAAATCCTAGATGTTGAGAGAGATTTAAATAAAATCCAGCATGATGATTTCATGCACTCTCCTATAGAAAAGCAAAATGTTGAAGATGAAGAAGAAGCAAATTTTTCCCTAAAGTCAATTCGAATGGAAGAAAGTATCCTTGGAGTGAATCTTTCTCTTGCTGCTCTGGAAGTGTATGAGATGACTGATATCACACCTCCTCACATGGATGATCTAGAATAAGACATTCAAATCTCTGTTTTTGAAGAAAATTACTCTTCCTATTCTTTGCAAAAATTCTCCAGTAATTCTTTAAATTTTGTTCATACTTTACAGATGATTGTTTCATAAATGGTGAGGAATTTGATTTCTCTATCTATAATGATGTTTCTGGTGTGCATATCAGTAATACCACTGATATTATGGAAATAATATCAGATTATAAGAGTGATCCATTCACTCTCATTAATCTAGAGCTTCCAGTAAATTCCTACAGGATTACATGCACCGAAAATCATAATTTTGAAGAAGGAGAAATTTATGCATCTACCGTCTTAGTGGAGCAAATTTTTGGATATGATATGATTATTTTTGGATCTGATTTATTTTCTGATCTGATGATATGTGATTCAGGTTCGAGATTCAAGAGCTTTCAGTATTGCTTATAATTGGTTTCACAAATTTTGGTGTGACAAATCAAGCACTGCAAGTCTCTTTCAATTTTGTTGTTGAGAATTCAATGTTAGTTCTTTCTTATGAATTTGATGATATCATATTTTGTGAATTATTAGATATTTCTGAAGCTATATCAGATTATGGAGCTCAAGAATTCGCTCTCCATAGTCCCAGGGCTTCTCTACCTTTGGTCACATGCTCATCTCCTCACAAAACTAGTAAACATGGAGACATTCTTCATCTTCCTGGACACTTACTCCTAATAATTGGGGCTGATTTTACCACTCATGGTTTTTTCTTCAAGGCTGACATATATCAGTTTATTGGGTGTTCCTCACATGGTTTTAATTCTCAAGAAATTATACTCTCTCTTCAATTGATTTGAGCTGCTCTACATGGGTCCAGTTTTCACCATGCAGGTGTTTATATTTCTGGTTTAGTTGAGTGCATTGTTCTTATTCCAAAGAGGAAGATTCCTCTAGACATAAGCATGTTGTTTGGATTCATGGGTTCACCTGCACAAAAGAACCAAGATATTGTTGCTGCATAGTAGCAGCAAAATTTTTCACAAGTTTTTTCAAAATTTGTATTTTTGCTTATTTTTGAGGGGGGGGGTTTCCCATGAGGTTTTCCCCTATTTCCTTAGTTGTATTAAGCAACATTTTTATTTCTTGTCTTTTAGATTGTATTTGGGTGACCTATGGTCTTGTTACCAGGGCCCACAGTTGTCCAAGTTAGGATTCAGGGGGGGTGTTAGGATTATAAATCCTCCCTTGACCATACTGTCTATTAGATTAATTTTTTGTAACTTAGGAACCTTAATTAATTAATTGGGTCCACTTGGCCTAATGGGGCCACATGTACCAGCCACTGGAGTGTGGGGAACATTTCTAGAGGTTAAATGCCACTTACTGCATCTGCATGCATCAGTTTGGGCACCTCCTAGACCAATCTCTACATTTTAGGAGCCACCGGGAGTCCCGGCACCAACCTACTTCAATTAGTTGGAGTTAATACTAGTTAGTCTCAATTATACCTCAATTAATTTTAGTTAGTTATCAAACATTTAGCTAGTGTGTGTCTTTCATGGATAATGCATGGATGCATTTGGAGTAGGCGCCTTTTCCCATCTACCACATTCAGTTGCACTAAGTTAACTAGTTGTCACTGTTTGTTTGAGTTGTTGGACATCTGGGAGTTGATTTGATGGACTCCGATATTGATTGAGAGATCATGAGCTAGAGAATCAGTTAGATACGATCATATCCATTTGGGAGATTCAAATTCATACCACATGCATTTGAATTCTTTCCTATGTAAACTATTGTAACACTGGATATGATTATTATGAATGATACTATAAATTCCTAAGAAATACTTGTCCATTTCCTGTGTGGTTTGTTTAGTTTAGTTTGTATCTTCATTCTCCATTATTTTGTTGCAAACATTATTAGAACTATCTGCTTGAAGATCTAAATGGATTTCAAATTCTAATACCTTGTTCTTCAACCATTTTCGAATTCCGACCCCTAATGACCCGAGATCTGGTGTCGAGATGTCGGAGTTGGAATGGTAAAAGGGAAAAGTTCATTATGCAGTGCTGACTTCTAATTTATGATGTAAGAATTGTCGAAAAGGCATGATAAATTCAGGAAGACAAAAATGAACCATTGGGACGTTCACAACAGTTAATTTATTAACTAATTAGCATATTTCAATCAATAATTAAGAAGGTTAACCTATAATTAAATACATTTCCATAGTATTGATTTTGTTGTGACTCATTCTTATTTGTTTAAATGATTTCAACCAAAATTTCTAGTTATTATAAATCATGTATAGCACTCTAAGTGTATTTTTAGCTACAGATGGTTATCTTTGTAGTTGTGTAGCATGCGGGTGTGTTACATCCCTGAAACCCAAATAATGGCCTTGGAATCCCCCATTACTTGAAATGATAATATACTCTTCCTAAAGGAATAATGGAGTAGCCTCCAGAGGCCTAGTAGTTTAGCTCTAGAGTTTGTCCCAGTTTCACATGAAAACCAAAGATGAAAGTAATGATATTTATTCAGTTTGATTACCATACTTGCTCCCCATTGACCACATTGATCCACTCCATAAAAGAAACCTACATATCAATCCAAAATACTTTCTCCCCATTGACCACATTGATCCACTCCATAAAAGAAACCTACATATCAATCCAAAATAATAGTAGGGAAACTTAATGGCTGAATAATGGCCTTGTTTGAATTTTGTAGGAAGTCCATGAAATACCCAACTATTTTAGTGGTAAGACTATACAAATTGTGACAACCATTCTCAAACATGATCAAGTTTTGATAGTGCCATAAGCTCTAGATAACAAAAAGTGGCATATTGTTCAATGATACTAAATATTGACTCCAATCCTGCAAGCTTCCTTCGAAGGAGATATTTTTCCAATTGAGAGAAGACGGTAGCCCTTAGTGCACTTCAATCCCATTTTTTGGTGAAAACACACAAGCAACAAACATATGATCAACCAAGTCTTCTCTAGCATAATAAAGCACACAATGAAAGGGACCAATGACACCCCTCATCTTCAAGTTATCCCCCACTAAGATTTTCTTCTCCAACACCATCCAACAAAATAGTTGTAACTTTAATGGAGAGTTCCACTTTCACAAATCCCTACACCACTACTTTTCCTCCATCCCATCGGATAATTATGTAAAATTATCATACACCAAGGAATCGGTAACCTATCCAATAGACATATTCCATGATTATAAGAGTTTATCATCTCGATCCTCCTGATTCCATGGCATTCCAATCATCAAACATAATTCCTCCATACTTCTACAAGACTTCTCCCCAAGCTAATATCTTCTGAGTTATACTAGTAGTTTATATCCAGTGGACCCGCCAATGGATTTTTGAAATTTTCAAAATAGTTGAAATCATAGGACTTAAAATGAGAAATAATTCCATGAGATGGTTTATACTTGGCATATCCCCCAATTATTGAATATGCTACAATCTTAATCAATAAAATATTTCCAACCTTCCAAGCTATTCAACCTCTTATAATTTGGGTCGCAACTAGAATTGCTCTCCAAATATTCGAGGCACCATTCTATGGGTTCCTCGACTAACAAAAAAATTCTACCATTGAGACTTTATTCCAATACTTACCTATGATGGTTTTACTCCATAATCCACTACTAAACAATCCCCACCACAAACTCTTACAGCCTAAAGCCTTGGAAAACCAAAAAATATTTTGACAATAGCACTATACATTAGAGTAAGTTCACATTGATTTGTAATAAAATATAAATTTAAACTAATTACAAACAAACTGTCACCAATGCATCAGCTCTACATGCACTACTCCATCATGATGTAGATCATACAAAAATAGATTAGTAGTTTGTAGCAAAATATTTTATTTTAACAAATAATTTTAAAAATATTGAGATTTAGTGTAGGGGGCTAGGGTTTGGAGTTGTCTAGGGAAATTTTACGGAGTTTGCAGGGCTTGTAATTTGGTAGAGACCTCAAAAATGGTCGAGGAGGTTAGAGGAATTTGGTTGATTACTTGAAATATGATTTAATCAAGAATAAAATCCTCATTCAATATCTCATATTGTCTATTTGATACATAATCTCCCACTTGAGTTCAGATGTGGGGCTTTGTAGTAAAGTGGCGACATAATTACTTTCGATCGATGTTGGTGGATCGATGGGGGACTATAGGACAAGTGTGGTGGAAACAACTGGATCACAATACGACACCCTCATTCATTTAAATTCCCCCCATGATCAAGTATCTCTACCACATGGGTGGTGTCAGCAGTCATTGTTGTTGCAGCGGTAGGAAGAAAAAGGGTTGACACAAGAGCCTCCTTGCATGAGTGAGTCTCTTTAGGTAACTTGCCATTTGATGAAGAAGGATTTCCTCTGTTAGGGATGGGTGATTCTACCACCAAATAATGGACTCATGTGAAAGGGGGTGACCCAAATGAACATTATCGAGATCATGGAGTAAAATCCCATATGCATGAGCATCTTAGTTTATCACCAAGTAAACTTGTTGAACATCAAGACCATGCACCCAAACATCTATTGTGATTAAGATAGTGGCTGTTCTAGAAGCCATTATTGCATCACTTTATATTTATGGCATATCTCCATGCATAGAGGACACATTGAAATTGTTACTCCATGTCTTCTTTGTCAATTTGTCAACCTTTCTTTTGGTAATGGAAAATAAGATAGCTTGAGCGATACAAATCACATAAGGTGTCAAACTTCCACTCCTCTCTTTCAATAGTAACAAAAAATTGTTTAATTCCATTCGGTACCAACTCATCATGTTTGATAAGGATTCTTACAACTTGTCAACCTTTCTTTGTCAACTGGCCAACCTTTCTTTTGGTAATGAAAAATATGATAGCTTGAGTGATGGTAAGAGTGCCACATAGATCACATAAGGTGTCAAACTTACACTCCTCTCTTTTAATAGTAACAAAAATTGTTTAATTCCCATTAAGTTTAGTGTCAACTCATCATGTTTGGCAAGGATTCTCATAGGATCAATCAAGTTGTCAACCGTTCTTTTGATAATGCAAAATATAATAGCTTGAGCGATTGTAAGAGTGTCATACAAATCACATAAAGTTGTCAAACTTTCACTCCTCTCTTTCAATAGTAACAAGAAATTGTTTAATTCCCAACTGTGCCAAGTGCCAACTCATCATGTTTAACCAGGATTCTTACACGATGAATCATGAATTTGTTTGTCATATCCAAAGTCTCATGCGGTAATGTTGTTGATATTAGTACAACTTGAAGCTCTAATGAAAGGTATCGATAAACATCAGAAATCTAGTCTTTAAATTCTCTACTCAATATTTTATCTAATTCATCGAAAACAAGAAACAAGTAGTTTAATAGCTTAGTCTTTAAGTTCATGCGTTTGATCATATCACACACTCTTACTCGCTTTCCTGATACCAAATGAACCTCATAATATAATTTTTTAATTTTCTCTCCAATGCTTTTGCCACCAATACATGCATGAGCTTGAACATTTATTAAATCTCGTATTACAAGTATCAGCTTTTGTACTCGAGCCACAAGTTCTCTGGTACGCGGCACAATTAAAGCTTGAAACCTTCGACATATAATATGTCTCCAACTTGTACGTGTACGCATAGAAACAAGCCAATTCACTATGTAATGTTATAACCTGTGAATCGTGATCAAAGGTATATTTGTGATCTTGATATCTGTAACTAATCCTTCACGTGATGAAAGCATTAGTCAACCTAAGGTCTAGATTATAAAACAAATATTGTTGATATCCGTAATTTATGCATAGAGTATAATTAAAACAATATTGTTGCGACAACCATTGTTATGACGAAGATTTGGACGAGCCCAATAAAACAAATGGCAATGTCAACTGCTATAGGAATAGACCATGTCTGAGGTGAGGGTCTGACGGTGGCTTTGGCTTTCATTTCTATACCGAGGGATAGTTGATTATGCTCGGTGTGTGACCACATTATGAAACTTTGCTATCGTAAGGGTTCACTAGATCAAATGGATGATGAATCAAGGGATAATGAACGAAAGAAATATCATGTATATTGAGATAACTAGCGAGTGGGTAAAATCCATATGGGCTCATTAGATCAAACAGATAATGAACCATATTCACATAACTAGCAAGGATATGAAAGCTGCA
Source organism: Pseudotsuga menziesii (assembly GCA_001517045.1). Classification (NCBI taxonomy): domain Eukaryota; kingdom Viridiplantae; phylum Streptophyta; class Pinopsida; order Pinales; family Pinaceae; genus Pseudotsuga; species Pseudotsuga menziesii. The sequence goes on from LPNX011102357.1 coordinate 434,423, forward strand.
AGGCTTTGCTGGATCAAATGATGATGAACCATGGTAGTTAGGCATTCACATGATTAAGAAGGAGATACAATTGTAGGATTGAGCTCGTTGGATTAAATAGATGATGAACTATGGTGAGTTGGGCATTCACATAACCAGTGAGGGGGTGAAAATGTTGCAATGGGGATGTCATGTGAAGGGGAGAAGAATCAAGGTGTGATGGGAGGAAGTGGGTAGGTCTTGATTGAGATTTGCATGTTAAATAGCTTGGTTTATTGACTTCATTGAATTATGATGTGGCGTGGTGGATGTGTTCACATTTTGAATTATCATTAGGCAAGGAGATGAAGGTATTAACAAGTAAAGATGGGGTTTAACAAAGTGGTTAGTAGAGATGATAGACATCCAAATGGGGAGGTACAAGCCCACAAGTATGTTTGCCAAATATGGTGGTCGTGTCAATATTACATGTACTAGATAATGCCAATAATCTCACCCACATCACACCTTAGCCCTTTTCCTCTATATGCCTTTTTCTTTTCCTTCCTCCAAATGGTTCATCTCATGCCATATGACACTTTATTTCACCTTGCATTTGCTCGTCTATTCACAACTCATTTCAGTGCCATCTCATCTTGTGGCGCCATCATTCCCTTCGCACATCATTTTGTTGGCATCTCATATTGTGGCAAAGTCGTTCTCTCCAATAATAAATGTTGGAGTTGATTACTCTTAACAAAATTCTTGCAGATCTTATCTTAAAGCCTTTAAAAAAATTATTCTCCGTGAGTTTGGAATCTCCCACTATACATAAAACATTATCACATATCCACGGCAGATCTCATATTCGTTTCGTCTTTCAGTTTTATAGCACTAGAATTGTTCCAAAGTGATTCGCCCTTTGCACCTATATTGCATTTAGATAACCCTATTTCAATGTATAATGTGGCGGTCATGACCGATTGAAGGAGGGTGTGCATTTTGTGACCTTGCTGCATCAAGTCACAATGAAGCAGATTCGATTTGCCATAAATAATAAACAAATAAGACCGAGGTTCATTATGTGCAAAATTGACCGATTGAAGGAGGTTGTGCATTTTGTGACCTTGCTGCATCAAGTCACAATGAAGCAGATTCGATTTGCCATAAATAATAAACAAATAAGACCGAGGTTCATTATGTGCAAAATTCCAAAACAAAGAACATGATACATCGAATTATATTCAAAACACATGTTATTCCAATACGCAAATTTGACAACAAAAATGGCTAATGCCTTATTCCAAAAGGCAAATTTATTGGGATATGCTTCCAACAAATAAAAGAGACAAAGTCTTCCTGTTCGCCACCCATGCCCACCAAGACTTTTAATTATAATTAAGTAAAAGGAAAACCAGTACATCACATCGGATGCTGATTTGAGTGCCATTTCCACAAGGAAATATATATTTTCAAATACTATGTGTTCGTCATTGCTGCCCTAGCATCACGATTGCTTTTTAGATTAAGTGAAATTACACTTTCAGCAATTTTAACAATTCTTCCTCGCCCGAATTCAGGCGGATATAGTTGTCGGTATAATTCTCTTCGCCATTATAAAGGATCGGTTCGGTTTTCTTTGTGATTTGCCGATCAGTCCATTGTGACAGGTGATTGATTCAGATTATTAATGGCGATGATAAAGGTACATGGCCATCCCTGCTCCACAGCTACTGCTCTGGTGCTCTGCTGTTTAAATGAGAAGCAACTTCAATACGAGCTCGTTCTCGTCGAGCTCTTTGTTGGTGCTCAGAAGAAACCCCAATATCTGGCTCTCAATGTAAACTGACCTTAGAAATCTATTCATTTTCATGTATTCTTTCTGATTTTCAAGCAACATATCAAGAACTATGTACATAATTAACTGTTTTTTTCTGCCGTTTTATTGTTCTACTGCAGCCATTTGGGGTCGTACCCACCATTCAAGACGGGGATCTCACTTTATTCGGTAATTGTTTACTCACCCACATCATCTCAGTTTCTTTGATTTAAACCCTAATTACTATGTGTGTTTTTTTGCTGGGCCATGAGTTAACAGAGTCGAGAGCAATCATCAAGTACCTGGCAAAGAAGTACCAGGCTGAGGGCACAGATCTGCTGGGAAAGACGGTGTCGGAACAAGCCATGGTTGATCAGTGGTGTGAGGTGGAAGCACAGTCATTCTTTCCCCCTGCTTGGAGCATATTGATTCAAATGATTAAAGTCCCAATGCAGGGAGGCATCACAGACGAAGCAATAGTGAAGAGGGATATGGAGAAGTTGGAGAAATTGCTGGATATTTACGAGCAGAGGCTGTCAACGAATAAGTACTTGGCGGGTGATTTCTTGAGCCTGGCCGACCTTCAGCATCTGCCGTGTGCAGAATACCTCGCCAACTCTGGCGGGAAGGGTGGTCTGTTTTTCTCCAGAAAACATGTGAATGTATGGTGGGAAGACATTTCCTCTCGCCCCTCATGGAGAAAAGCTGCCATGAGGGAAATCGACGCTACAATATAGTCACAGATCTTCCATTTTTATTTAGTCAAGTATTTCAATACGGTGCATGTGCTTAGAAGTAGTTGAGTCAAAGATGGTTTGAGTTGGAATTCGTTTGGCATTCCAGTCTCGTGCAATTCTTAATTCTTAAATATAACATATACATAGTAAGCTTGCTTGTATGGGTGTGGCTTATTGGTGGTTTAATTGCATCGGTAGTTTAATTGGACATCAAAGTATCTCTGGGTTTTATCCATGTCTCAAGCTTACTTTTAGAAAGAAAAATATATATATAACATATATAGTTAACTATTTTTTTTGTCTTTTAATACAACATAGACTTGGTTATCAAAACTCTTGGTTGATAAAATATTGCATCCAGATTTTATAAATTCTCTAAATAGAATTTAGAATTATGTTATAAGTAATTTTATTTTTATAAATTCTCCAAATAATTCTTATAAATTGTCCAAATAGAATTATATGTAATTGAGGTTTTTTTTAATCTTATCGGTAAAATACTTGCAAATTCTCATCCCACTCTTCAAAAACTCTCTCCTAAAATTTTGGTGACTTTTTGCATGATATCATTATGCTTTCATTGGGTATTAATTCAAAATGTGGTATCCATTTATTTTCTCATTTTGATTTCATTGTTATGGAACATAATAACAGTTATTAAATCTTATTTTTATATGTTGTCAACTTTATTAAGTTGAGGATGTAAAATTTATTTTAAATGGTAAAAAGATTGCATTTTAAAGTATTTGATCTATTCTATATTGATAAAATTCATTTTAAGGTATTTGATCTATTCTATATTGATAAAAACTTTATTAAGATCCATTTACATTGATATATATCTTATAGATAGTAATTATATATGGTTTAATTTAATATAATTAATATAATTAATTTAGATATCAATATCTACATTTATATTCAACACCAAAGACATTGTTGTTCTTAACTACAAAATGGTTGATTTCTTAGCCAATTTCAAATACCTTGGTTTTTTTCTCAAACCAACAAGAATTGGAAGTGGTTGCTCCTAAGTTTGCTTAGAAAATCAGAGGTTGGTCTTGTAGATATCTCTTGTTGGGGGAGGCTCATTATGATAAAGTATGTATTACAGAGTATTCTAGTCTTTTGGTTTTCTCTATTTCATATCCCGAGATCTATTTTATTTGCAACTAGGAAATCTCTATTTCATTTCCTCTAGGAAGGTAGACTTGTTGGTGGTAAATTTCATTTATGTGCTTGGGAGATTCTCTCACAGCCCTATCTGGTGGAGGGGGGGGGATCAAGTGCCTTGCAAGTTTTAATCAAGAATTGTGTGCTACTAGTTTCTAGCGTTGTCTTTTTAATCAAGGCTTATGGGGCAAGCTTATTCGAGCCAAATACTTAAATAGTTTGAGCTCTGAATTGTGGATCAGGAATGGTAACAAGAAGCATCACCACTCCTCATGTATTTGGTCCATCTTCCTTTACATCTTTCCTTTAATTAATCATGCTATATCTTGGACAGTTGGAAGAGGTATAGAGGATAATATCGGTATGGATCCTATTGTGGGGATGGAGGCGGATTATAGTTGATGTAGGAGTCTTCTCTTCTTCTTACACCAGAAAAACTTGGTGGTATTGCAGCAGGTCTGGAAGGCAGTTTTGGGTGGACATTCTCAGTGGGTCTCGTCACAGGATCTCCAGCTGATTGGTATCCTCGGAGTAAAATGGCCCAAGTACATTGCAGGTTTATCTCAAGTTTCTATTTCCCTTTCTTCCTCTCTGGACAAGTTGGTTTAGGGGAGGAACAAAGATAGTGGCATTGTTACTGCTAAATTGGCCTACAACTTTATTTTTGAATCCAATTGGCGGCTTCTTTTAGCTGGTGGAATCAGTGGCTTTGGAAGGCTCCTTGTCCATTAAAGAACAAAAATTTTGTGTGTATCTGTCTAAATAAAAGGGTTCTTACATGGGATTTACTTCAGCAGAAAGGTTACTATGGGTCAAATAGATGTTCCCTGTGCAAAGTTGATGCAAAAAATGTGAATCACCTTTTTTTCCACTGTTCCTTTTTCAAGTTTATTATGATGGATTTGAGCAGCCACTACCATGTCGTGTTTCATTGGGATAGTGTTTTGTTGATTGATAATTTATTTAAATGGTCTAATTCTGAGAAAATTCTCAGTCATCTTCCTTTTTTTGTGATTTGGGAATGTTGGAAGACTCGCAACCGAGCTCTTTTTGATGATTTCTGGATTGATTCTTTGGTTGTGGTGTCAAAGATTGTTGGATCTTTCTTGGCTTGGAATTCCACCAAGTCCACAAAAAAGATCCGTTTCATTCAATAGCTTTTTTATCCAGTGGATCGTCCTACTGGTTTCTTTGATGGTGCTACGCAGGCAGGTTTATGCGGTGTTGGTTTTGTTTTAAAGCTTAATGCTCATGTTGTTATCAAGGGTTGGATGAAAGCTGGGCATGGAACCAATTCTAGAGCGGAGCTTCTGGCACTTTGGGGTATTTTCTATCTATCCAAGGCTTATAGGGTGGAGAATAGCTTCATTGCAGGTGACTCTTAGCTTATTATCGGATGGGCTGGTGGAGTAGGCTAATTTTCAATCCCTCATCTTGGACCATTAGAAGTCAAAAGTTCGTAAGTTCATCTCCTGTTTCACGAGCATCTCTTTCAAGCATATTTATCAGAAACTTACTACTTTAGAATATCGTTTATCAAAGCTTGGGATAGAAGAGATGGATGGGCTCATCACTACGAAGTTTGGCATCTTTCCAGTCTATCTTCGAGTGGTTCTTTGGTCATTCACTGAGGGACTGTTTTTAAGTCACCTTTTGGTTGAAGGTTATGGAGGATTTTTTTATTCTTACTCATTACCTAGTCACTTAGCATTTTGAAGTTCTAGCCATTTTGATCTTTGTAGCAATCATGTAATATGAATTTTCTTGGGTATCCCATGCAGATGTGTTGATAATTGTCCTTGAAGAACTCTATTGTTAAAGTGAATATGTAATTTTTGATTTCAACATTTTTAATATAAAGTTAAACACTTTTTTCGCTTAGCTTTGAAAAAAAACACAACTTTCTTATTATGTGAAGATCATTTATGTATATCAAACAACTTGATAATTTCTTTAATAAACAATAGGGCTTTAATGAACTCTTCAACAACTATAAGTTCTCATTCGAAAAGAATGTCTATAGTTTTATTGTTGACAACATCGTCAAATCTCATAAACGTCTATAGACTTAACAACATTGTCAAATCTCTTTCCTTGTTTGGATGGGATGATATTATAAAAGCAAATCTTAATATAATAATTCATGAAAATTAACCTAAAAACAAGATGTGTTGTGTTGGTAATAGTGTTACAACCACAGTTTTTTTAACTCTCATTCGAAACTAATGTCTATGATTTTAGACTCGACAACATTGTCAAATCTTATAAATGTTTACAGTTTTATACTTGACAACACTCTGAAATCTCTTTCCTTTTTTGGATGGAGTTATATTTTATAAAAACAAATTTTAATATATTAATTCATGCGATTTAACCTAAAATAAAAATGTGTGGGTAGCATTGTTAGAACAACTGTTTTTAACGCTATTTCTTCAACTTTTTCATGGCTGTGTAGATTTTTTATTTTAGATATTTCTTTGAACTTTATTTATAGCTATGTAAAAAAAGTTAAAGTTTTTTTTTTTTTCCTAAAAGTTGTATTTTGATTATTTTTTTCCAAATGTATTATTTACAACATCACCTCTCTCCCTTCCTCCATGTGCAGAACTTATAATTTGGCTATAACATTGATGAAATTTCTCTTTATATGATTTGAAGCATGGAGGAGGAAGGGCTATGTTCATCATCATACCCCTTTACCATTTATATTTTAAATTTGAAAAGAAACAACAAAATTTTCTAAAATGATTTGAATAAAAGGAAGGTGGTGATCACCATGCCCCTCTCTCTCCATTCACAAAGTTTTTCACAATTTAGTAAACTCTGGTTAAACTTTGAAAATTTTCCACAAGTTTGGCTTATTTTCATCAAATTTATTTAAGTTTCAAGCATGAATGGAGGAAAAGTCCTCCCTCCATTCATTCTTTCAATTTAAATAAATTTACTTATTTTTACCTAAATAGCTCCCTCCCACATTCAACTTTGTTTTTTCCTTAAAGCAATAAAAAACGCTTTGACTCCCAAGTTGCATCTTTTTTTGTAAATATGCAAATTCTATTAAACCGAGGAATACAAAATTAAATAAGAGTGAGGCATATGAGGTGGCCTAAGACAATGGAACCACCATCCCAACAAGTCAAAACTACATACAAGTCTGAGATTCACATTACAAAAATTTCCATCTAAAGATAGAGATCAAATCGTAGGAAGAAAATCAGTGATTCTACTATTCATGGAAAGTTTAAACAAAAGACTAGTAAAAAAACTAAAATAGAAAATTTGGAAATAACAAACAGAACCCGTGGGTGGTTGAGCCATATGTGAGGTTTTTGTCCATGTCTTACTGAGCAGGAAGCTCCTCCTAGATGGGTAAACCACCCTGGAAGTCATCATCATATGTCGAGGTAGGTAATTTAACTGGGGGGGAGAAGATCTGCAGATGGGCTCCTCACTGTTGTGAATGCGCTTTTTGAGCAGAGGCCTGATGGTTGAAGGAACATGAAAAGGAGCACTCATCAATGCCATTTGAACTGGGGTTGATCCCCTCTCCACCGACCTTACTCCATTTTCACTTCCACTCCCTAGCTCTGTGGTGCTAGCTCTTCGTTTCCCACTTGCTAAGAGCTTCTAGGAAAATGTGGCATCCAATCCACTGAGTTGGTCATCTAGTTCTATCAATTTTGCCTTGGATAAGAGAACCATGTTATGGGATGAGCTCTAATTGCACACCATATCCTCCATGAGAGTGCCCATCATGTTCTTAATTAGCAAGTAATGATTGATTTTTCCACCACCTCTTCCCGATACCAGATGCTCAGTAACAAGGTGAGCCTCCCAGTCGTCAATCAATACGCAGTTTGACATAGAAACACCAGACTCATAACCTTCCTCCATCGTTGGGCCCAGGCTATTTTGTGATCTACCACGTCCACTATTTCCTCTGTGAGGGGAGCCCCATTGTCGGGACATGGCAATGACTAGAGACATCTGAATCAGATGAGTGCAGGGAAACCACTGCAGGGGCGAGCACAAAACAAAGTTCCTTGGTAGCGAGGAGTCCCGGTTGGATGTTGCTGTGGGGGAAGGCCTAATAGAAACACCGAAGACCAAGAAAAGGAGCCATGAAATGAGCCTTGTAGTATCCTCAATCCCTCTTTCTTAAACAGTCTCGGTGGAGAATCCTGATAGCCACATCCTCCAACTCAAAATTCATAATGCTATTGTTATTGTTTCTGGTACTGATATGTCATTCTCCCATCGTCGGAGGAGACGCCTTCCTCAGCAAACATAAATGCATTAGCATGCTTGGGCAATCGGTTTAAAACTATGGCATGTGAGGTTCCACGTCGACGACTCTCAAGTCTAGGCGTTATGCACCGTCGATAAGGAATTTGGACACCAGCATCCGGGAACTCCCAAGTTGCATCTTCTTCGAGAAGTTTATTCCATTTAATAAGATACTCCTTGATTACTGGAGAATGCAATATCTTTTCCCTAGTATTAATAATAGCTTATGGCTCCAAGATAATTTGTCCTTCGTCATTTGACATAGGAATGATTGTTAACACTTTCTAGTGTTATTCTAACACCTTTTCAAGACATGATATGTTCAAAGCATTATGGATACGACTCTTGTCTTGTAACTCCAGTCCATATGCTACGTGGTTTATCTTCTAGTTGATCTGATATGGTCCATAAAACCTCAGAGCTAATTCATTCTTTGCTCGTTGTTTAAGTGATAATAGTTTATAGGTTGGAGTCTCACAAATACCCAATCTCCAATTTCAAACTCTCTTTATGTTCAGTGTTGGTTGGGTTGTTATTTCATTTGATTCCTCACAATTGGTAGATTTTCATTGAGTAATTAAACAAAAATTTTATTCTCTTGTAAATGATCCTTTACTAATGCAACTTTTGCTTGGTTTGTGGCTAACTCCTTCCATTTTAGGGGTTCATATCCATAGAGAGCTTGGGATGGTTTCATTTTGGCGGATGCATGAAATGTAGAATTATACCATCATTCAACAATATGCAACCAATGGAACCATTTATGTTGTTTGTTGGTTACAAAACAATGAATGTAGGTTTCCAAGAATTTATTAACTATTTTTATTTGTCATTTATTTGGGGGTGGTAAGATGAGCTCATATTAAGTGACGTCCAAATTTGTTTGCAAAATTCTCTCCAAAATTTTCCTTTAAACTTGGCATCTGAGTTATTGACGACAATATTTGAAAACCCGTGTAATTAGTAGCCATTTTTATAGAAAACTTCAATTGTTTCTTTTGCAAAATCGGTTTTTCTTACCCCCATAAAATGTACATACTTTGTTAGTCTTTCTACTACCACCAGTATTTTGTCCTTCCCTTCTGACATGGGTAACCCTACAATGAATTCCATTGAGGTTTATTCCCATTTTTTATTAGGGGTGTCGAGTGGATGGATTAGCCCAGGGGTTAGGAAATTTTTTATTTTGTTTCTTTGGAAAATGTCATTCTTCTACATATTTGTTACAACAATAAAATAGTAATAAATAGGTAACTATTCCTAATAGTAATTAATAATATTCAATATGTTATGTCCAAGCCATATTTAAGACAATCATATCCATTGTAATTTATCATCCATTCAATTATTATACATTTATGCATTTAGTTATTTGAGGATGGAACATCTTCCTCCCTAGACCTAGATACAGGCCGACTTAATCCAGATACGGATTATCTCTTACACGGGATACAATGTAACATTGGTATCAAAGCTATTGGTCATTATTTACACTTTGTGTAAATTTAGTTTTTAGGGTTTCCCTAAAATATAGGACATTGTCCAAAAAAGAAAAGAAAAAAAGAAAACGTTAAAAAAAAAAGAAAAAAAAAGTTAAAGAAAAGAAAGAAAAAAGTTAAAAAGAAAAGATAAAAGAAAAAAAAAAGTAAAAAAAACAAAAGATAAAGTAAAACCACAAGTTTAACCCATGCTGCACCCACCCTCATTCCACGTAGCCCTACAAACAAAAACAATATTGATAAAATAAATATTATTATATAAAATTTTAAAACTTATTAATCCACCTTTTAATAAATTATTTTATATTTATTATTTTATTTCAACACATTAAATAATTATAATTATAATTATTAATTCATCAATTATTTCAAAGACATTAGTTGTCTTTGATTCCTCCATAAGTCAAAATAAACTTCCAAATACACACATTTGCATAAAAGGACCCAAGCTATGATGGAATTAAAAGACAAACTTGAGAAATTGGAGAAGGACATCAAGGCCCTTGTTGCCAACCAAGAAAAATTCAAAGAAGAAATGAAAAATAACAAGGAACTTAAGAAAGAAATCAAAGAAGATGTTGTTGTAGTACTAGGAAGAAAATTTGATGACAAAGTAGACATCATGCACGAGAAACAAAAAGAGTTAGATGACAACATGTGTGCGATGACACGGAACATAAGAACAATGGCACAGAACTCGAGCATCATGACACAGAACCAGAATACCATAATGGAAATGTTACAAAAACTAAGGTCTAATACAAGCCATATTAGTAACTCATATATGTTGGACCACGATGTCAACAAAAATGTGAGTAACAAAATTGATCAAGACAATAAACAAGAAAAGGAGACTAAATATCGTAGGGATGACCAAAATACCAATAATATATTTGATAAAGATGAGCTCAACCAAGATGATAATGAGAGTCAAGCCAATATCGTTGACAATAAGGACGATCCATACAATGACAAAATATGGATCCTACAATATGCAAAGGAATCCAATTCAAATGAATCAGATATCGTAGATTCATCTTCTACCTTAACTCTTCTACCACCCTTGAGAAACCTAAATGTAACACTATCATGTGACTTCGAGTGTGAGAAGCCTCACGAAATGCTACTGCTCGAGATAGCTCATAAGGATAATAAAATGAAAACATTACATGATGACATCCTAAGTATCGTAGGACAAGTGACTTCTAAAACAATGCTTGATATAGTCAGTCACAAAAAATCCTCATATTCATGTACAAGGAAAATGTGATAACAAGAATAAACATAATGTAGTACATATTCCAGTTACAAATGAAAGGAAGATGGCAAACTATTGCGTAAATACCAAACACATACCTAATACCATTTCTAAAAAAGACGTAGAGGAAGTAATGGCATTGTTTCAACACAAAACGAGAATGAAAAGATGACAATCTAAGCTTTGAGGACAAAGCTTTCCTAAGGGTAAGGCAATGTTACAACAATAAAATAGTAATAAATAGGTAACTATTCCTAATAGTAATTAATAATATTAAAATATCGCTTATGAAGAGAAGTGTCTCTTCAATATGTTATGGCCAAGCCATATTTAAGGCAACCATATCCATTGTAATTTATCATCCATTCAATTATTATACATTTATTCATTTAGTTATTTGAATATGGGGCATCTTCCTCACTAGACCTGGATACAGGCTTACTTAATCCAGATACAGATTATCCATTACACCGGATATGGTGTAACAATATTTTTGAATGTTTGCATCCATTCCTTTCCAAAAAAATGATTGTCTTGCATTATAACAAGTTTCGAAAAATCCTACGTGCCTTGCAGCTAGACAGTCATGGGATTCTTTAAGCACCTTGGATTTTAAACTTGAGTTGGGGCTTAAATAAATTCTTCCCTTATACCATAAGAGGTCATTATTCCACTTAAATTTGGGGTATTTATTTACATCATTGATTATGGAGTAAATATATGTGTTTTTGGCATACTCAGTTCAAATTTCATCTAACCATTCAGGGATCACCACCGACAATACAAAAACTTACACTTATTTGTCTTTTCAGGAAAGAGCGTCAGCTACTATGTTGGCCTTTCCCTTATTATGTAGGATTTTCATATCAAATGAAACAATTTTCTCTATCCATTTATGTTGTTCGGTTGTTAATGTCTCTTGTTGTAACAAGTATTGAAGACTGTTATGATTTGTGCGGATCATAAACTTGCTTCCCAAAAGGTATTGTTGTCATTTTGTTAATGCATGCATGATGGAGAGCATATCTTTGTTGTATGTATACTATAAGAATTCCCTTTTGTTTAATTTCATTCTTTCAAAAGTTATTGGCCGATGTCTTTGCATCAAGACTACTCATATTAAAAAACCTGAGGCATCACATTCAATTACAAATATTTTTGAGAAGTCTAGTGTTGCCAATACAGGAGTTGTAGACATCATTTTTTTCAATGCCTAAAAACACATTTTTTCTTTATCATTCCACTGAAAGGAATTATTTTTACAATGTTGGTTAGCGGAGATGTTAAATGAGCATGGTTCTTGATGAATCTTTGATAGTAACATGTCAACCCTAAAAATCCTCTTAACTTGGAAATATTTTTTGGTTGGGACCATTTGCTGATCACTTTGATTTTCTTTGGATCTGACTTGACCCCTTATTTTGAAATCATGTGACCAAGATACTCCTTATTTTCCAAATGAACATTTTTGCATATAATTGGTTTTCTTCCAAGAGAGATAGTATTTGTTCCATATGCTTTAGATGTACATTCCATGCCTTACTATATACAAGGATGTCATCAAAAAATACAAACACAAATTTCCTTATGTAGGGATAGAATAGTTCATTCATAACTGTTTGGAAGGTGGAAAAGGAATTTGTTAATCCAAAAGGAATTAGCTTGAGTTCATAGTGCCCTTCATGGGTTTAAAAAAATGTCTCGGTGACATCTTCTGATTTGATAGTAACCTGATCTCAAATCAAGCTTTGAGAAATATTTGGATTCATGAAGTCCGTCCAACATGTCGTCAATGAATGGAATGAAAAAAATGTTCTTGATTTTTATTTTGTTTAATCCCATGTAATATATGCTTAATCTGAATGAGCCATCTTTCTTCTGTATTAATAGTAATGGAGATGCATATGGACTTCCACTCTTTTTAATAATAAGAATATTGAAGAAGAAGGTCCTCTATAAAACAAAGGTAAAAAAGTATCTACCAAAATATCATTCAAATATGCATTGAATTTAATGCACAAATGGGCTTATCCAATAATAGGTCCAAATGGTGAAGAGCCCATCAACTAGTGTTTATGGCATGTTAAATTCAATGGAGATACACCATTTGCGAGGGAAGGTAGTACAATACAATCCAATTAAGTGGATTAAATGTCCATGCATCATTTGAGGCTCATAAATGCTCAATCAACTATTGAATATGAATCAAGACAACAATGGTTTCCTATTCCAAATCATATTAAACTTATGTTGGATGTTGATAAATATAGAATAATTAGTGCTATGAAAACTATATATTTTGTGTCTGTAAGAGATTTACCTTTAGAATTGTACAAATACTTATGTGACCTACACAAATATAAGAGAACTCCTAATATTCTAGTAACCAATCAATATTCTTCATATGTTAATATCACATCTGGTAAAGAGTTTTTACTTGCAAAAAAAGAGGTTTATTGGGAAAAGTTAAAGGCATAAATTTGTTCTAGCCATTTTTATTCAATTTTAGTTGATGAAAGTACATATAAAATGATGGAGCAATGCTTGATTTATATATTGCATATCTGATGGATGGAGGCAGAGGGTCACACATGAAAAAATTTACGTGACTTCTGAAAATCAAAGAAAACACTACACAATCCAGGGATGAAGCACTATCGGGCTTATTATTTGAGATGGAGTTATCAAAACACCAAATGGTGGGTTTTGGATCAAATGGTGCTTCATCTATGAGAGGTGTACATGAAGGTTTGACAGCTAAATTTCTTTGTGAGGTGGATCATTTGTTATGTATTCATTATGTAGCAGATCAGGGGTCCTTAGCTATAATGATTGCCTCAAATTATTTTCTCGGATTTAATTATATTGATAAAATAGACAATAAAGTATATTCATGGCTAGGAAAATATGCAAAGAGGTATGGAGAATTTAAGAGTTTGTTGGACCTATTTCAAATTAATAAGATGCAAGTACTTTTATTTCATCAAATATGAAGGATTTCTAGGGAGTAGGTTATGAACATGCCTGTTAAAATAATGCCAACATTGTTATAAGAATAGAAACATGATGATGCAAATATGTATGAAATGGGAACAATATTTCAAGTTCAATTTTGCATCCATTTTCTTGTTGATGTTTTTACTAAAATAAACAATCTGAGTCAATGATTTCAAGTGGAACATGTTGATTTATCATCCATTGGTATGTAATTAGATGTGCTCATTGAACTTATTTAGAGGATATTCTTGCGAAACATATTTGGGGCTGGTTCTCAACATGTTTCATATTTCGTAAGGAAGTCATAAAATGGAAAATTAGAGTTTATTAATAATATATAGGTGTTTCACATGTCCATTCATTAATATTGAACCTATACCAAATTCACTTGGGATTGGTGCTATGGAAGATAGTACTTAGGAAAAAAGTTTATCCAAAATCTGGATGTTGATTGTCTTAATGATAGGTTTATAGTCTTACCTATATTCATTGATGCAACCAAATTTTTTAGTCCTCATTGTTACATTGAAGAAGAGAGTAAAACAAATTCTAAAACAAAATGATGGTTGTTACATCTATGTGAAATTTTGATATTGGAAACTCTACTAAAAAATGTGGAGGTGAAATGGAAAGTTTTGTTATCACTATACATTGAGCGTATCCAAAGAAAAACATGTTTGGAGCATGGGATAATTGCATAGGTGAACCAAAGTGGTGTGGTTCTTTATCAAATTTGATGAAATTGTGGCAAATTGTCCTTATTTTTCCAACAAGCATTGCTAGTTGTGGAAGATGACACTCTAAGTTTAACCATATAAAAAATGATGATAGATCTAGTCTTTGTTTACAAACCTTAGACGCTTTGAAGGAAGGATGAATCTGATATAATATAGAATTGAGTTTCTATTCTCGTTACATTCTTCCTATTATTCTTCTTCTTAACCAGAAATTATAATTTTGGCTCTATTTTATTGAGAGGGGCACAAACATATGATTTGGTTCGAACATCTATGCTCATTTTTGTGTTGTGATACCTTTTCCATTGCGTCTAGAGCAACGTTTCAAGTGAAAAACACCTTTCGTTTCATTGAAAAATATTTTCGAATGACCAACATATGTTTATTTTAGTTCGATAGCTTTCCGGTGCCAAGATGAGTGCACTTGTCATTTGATTGTAAATCATTTGTTTGCATATTTGTTCCTAGTTGCAGACCTGAAGATGAGAGATGTATTCTATATGTAAAAGTAAATGATGTATGGAGGGTGCAAACCATAGGATCTGATTTTTATTAGTGAGAGATGACTATAGGGGGCAGTCATTAGGAGCCGATTTTGAGGAGTGTAGTTGCAGTCAGTGTTCTTTGTTTTCTATGGTTTCGGTGTGGCTATAGATTGCATCCTATGGATGTTCAATGTGGTTTTAATTATTTTTTATGCTTATTAACATCACACACATAAAAACATCGTAAAATTAGATTATTTTTCAAATAATCAATGACATCAATACTTCGTTATTTATAGGCTATGCTATAAAACAAACCAAAAGTACATAAATTACATATTCACACCGAATATGATGTTTATCATGTATTATTGATGTTCTTGTTTCAATTACGACCTTTATCTTGCACTTTGGAAATTATTAATTGAGTGTCACAATTAATTATTTCATTAAGTGGCGTAATTAAATAATTTAGTGTCACAAACTTTAGTTATAATTTAATCTCTAAAATTAAAAGATTTAATTTATTTGGGTGAATGGTTAGTCAAATCAATAGTAATTAATCTATATCAATTGTTCTTAAACTTATTTTAGTCTTAATTTTAGCAACTTTGGCCTTATCTCAAGGTTCAAGGACACCACAACACAACAACTCGGCATAGATTTCAATGAAACATTTGCACATGTCACATGCATGGATACAATCAGAATAGTTATGGCCATTGCTGCACAAACCAAATGGCATGTTTATCAAATGGATGTTAAATAAACATTTCTAAATGGCTATATGGAGGAGGAAGTGTATGTGGAACAACCAAAGGATATGAAGTTCCAAGTCAAGAGCATAAAGTATACATGCTAAAAAAGACATTCTAGGGTTTGAAGCAAGCTCCTAGAGCTTGGTATAGTCGCATTGATTCCTATCTCACTAAAAATGGATTTCATAGAAGTGAAAGTGAACCGACACTATACACTAAAGTTAATGAGCAAGGTAACATGTTAATTGGATTCCTATATGTAGATGATTTAATATTTACTGGTGATTTTGGCATAAAGGATTTTAAAGCAGTCATGGAAAGCAAATTTTAAATGACTGATTTGGGGCTTATGAAGTTTTTTTAGGGAATTGAAGTCCAACAGTCTGAAAGTGGTATTTTTATATCACAGCCAAAGTATGCAAGTGCAGTTTTGAAAATATTTAACATGTTTAATTGCAATAAAATCCCAACACCAATAATAATAGGTTTAAAATTGAGCAAGGATGATGATGATGGATCGACTATAGATCCTACATTATATAAAAGGCTTGTTGGTAGGATTATGTATTTAACAATGACAAGACCAGACATCATGTATGGAGTAAGTCTGATCTCAATATTCATGGAGTCACCAAAAGACTCTCATTGGCAAGCAGGCAAGAGAATTATGAGGTATGTAAGTGGCACAAAGGATCTTGGCATAATGTATTCAACCTAGGAAAGTTTTAAACTCATTGGATACACTAACAGTGACAATGGAGGAAACATAGATGATAGGAAGAACACCTTTGGGTACACATTTCATTTCGGTACATGTGTTGTGTCGTGGGCTTCAAAGGAACAACCCATTGTAACTTTGTCTTCAGCAGAAGCAGAATATGTCGCAGCTACAAGCATTGCATGTTAAGCAGTTTGGATGCGAAGAATTTTAAAATAATTGTTGCAGAACCAACAAGAACCAACAACCATTTTCTGCGACAACAGTTCAAGCATTGCATTGTCTAAGAACCATGCGTTTCATAAGAGAACCAAGCACATCGACACAAGATTTCATTTCGTAAGAGAATTGGTGAACAACAAAGAAACTTGTTTAAAATTTTGTAGGTCTGAAGATCAACTTGTAGACATCTCTACAAAACCATTAGCAAAAGATACAATCCAGTATCTGTGAAGTTCTCTTGTAATGACAAGTTATGCATAGTGAATTCTATCATGAACAAAACAAATTTAAGCCCCAAAACATTTTGTAATATTTTGTTTTAAGATACCCATCTACTCATAATTAAGGGGGAGTGTTGGAAATATTAATTACTCATTGATACTCTTATGTTGTTAGCCGACTTTGTCAAAGTTTGTAGCTGGTCATGCTCTGTCACTCTCTTTTACAGGTTGAAGTGTTCACATCTCTCTTATATAAACCAATTGAATTAACTTTCTAAATATAAGTTTCTAGGTGGATAGTTATTACATTCTTTAATGTTAAGTCGGTAGCTTCACAGAGAAGTTGTTTTAGTCTATCTATATAAAGAAGAAGATTATTGTATATCAGTAATAGAAAGAAGTGAAGAATTTAATAGTGGAGACGAAGGAAAAACTCAGTGGAGAGTTCAAGAGCTCAAGCTCTGTGTGATTGAAAAGTGTTGAGAGCCGAAGCTCTGTAAAAGATGAAACATCCTTGTAAATATCCAAGTTTGTATTTATTGAAATAGTTCTTTGTTATGTCCCAACAAGATATATAAATCCATTGTTATGGTTGAATGCATGTTTTATTTAGCCGCACATTTTCTCCATAATTAATTGAGTAAATGGTGTTTACATTTACAGGTTAAGTGAAAGACACATAGAATCCATAAACATTTCACCGTGTAAAAGTTTGAGTTTTTACGATAGAGTGGTCGACACAAGTCTTACTTAATATTTGGTTATATAATTTTGCAAGTATGTCGAATTATAGTTGTGTCGATTTTTACTCCAATTTATCGGTGAATGAAAAGTGTTTTTCTTTATATAAGTCTTTAGAGTAACAAATATCTTTTGTAAAAGTTCGACTAAAAGTGGTTAAGTTGAAGTGAGAATTGGTTGGAATCACAAGTCAATCGAAGTAAAACCTGTCGAAGTCAGGTAAGTTGGCCAAAGTAAAAGTGGTCAAAGTGGACTAAGTGTTTGTCAAGGTAAAAATGTGTCAGGTCGAAAGTCTGACCAAAAGTAGTCTCTTGAAAACTTGTCGGTCACAGTAAAAAATTGTCAAATTATTTTGGTCAAGTTTAACTTTTTGAAATTCAATTTGTGTAGTCAGAATTCGACTTCTCTAGTCGGTGTTAGACAAGTTTTATCCAACGAGTAAAATAGGTCGAGTCTCGACAATAATTTTTTTATGACTGAGTGGTAACTCAAGTTAACCATGTCAATCTGTGATTCTCCCAATAAATTTAGATGTTATTTGACCCAAATATGTGCTGGCTATTTAAGTTAGGACTCCTATGCTAAAAAGAATCTAGATAAGTTCAAGCTATTAAGCTTTCTCTATTTGGTTATTTATGCCTCAATAATCTAGTTGAACAAGGGTATACACAAGAAAAGTACTTATGCAATTGCTACTGCAACATTGCAAAGAATATAAAATATTACATAGCTTATTCTAGTTTTATACTCACCAGAATGAGAGTAAAGACTAACTACCTTTGCATAAAAATGGTCGAGCAGGAAGGTCCCCAGTGGGGACCATTCACTATCATTCAAATAAGGATATGATATTTGCATCATTTTTCACAAGCTTGGTGAAAATATCAGAGTTTCCAGAGTAGCCATGATTTTGTTGATCCAAGTATGGAAATTGGACTATGCTTGTTGTATCTCTAGTGTGGGAAACTCTACAATTCTAAAGAAAATGTACATGCATTTACTCCTTTTCCTCGTGGTCATGCCCTAGTGCACTTGAAATTTTAAAAACAACTTTTGTAGGAATCAGTGGTTCCATGGTGCACCTACAATTTTGAAGACAAATTTTGTAGCCATCAACCCTAACCAGGTAGTAGATATTTCTATTAGGTGAAAGCATATTTCTTCATCTTCAATAATATTAGTAGTAGTGATTCTTTGTGGATGTTTGTTGAAGCCTCGGTTGGTTATGTTGCTGGAATGGGTTTCAAGGCTTGCAACAGAGGGGGAAAACCCAGACTTAAGGGCTTCAAAAATTCCTACGCAAGGATAGTCCTATCCCCATCCTGTTTGGTGTAGTAATCTCCCACGGATATTGGATATTACTGGCCTCCACTGGCACTTATGAATGTTCGATCCCAAGGGATGGGTCTTCCTGTCAAGGAATATCAAGAATATGACTACATCTATGAGTTAGTTTGTTGTAAAAGACATCTAAACTAAGTTAAATTTACTTGTAAAAGAAATGCTTTGTAGGAACATAGGTTAAACTTCAATGTGAAAGAATATTAAGCTTTTCATCACTTTGACAAAAACGTGAAAGAGGTAAATTGCTTAATTCATTTAAACCAATACTAATCAATAACAATTGACCAATCATGATTTAAACATCAGCACACCTGAAACTTAACCTGTCATTGATATGTTATTAGAAATATTAACACCAATTATAAATATCATTGTATAATCATTTGCAAAAATAAATAAAGGTTATAACTGAAGAAATTCATTTATACCAATATGAACATGTCAATTGTTAGCATAGATAAATCTAAAACACATTGTTAGCATAGATAAATCTAAAACACATATTAACGTTCTCATTGATCTGCAAAGATTAGAATATCAAAGATAATAAATCTGGGGCGGAAAACCAACATTTGACAAATAAACTTGACAAAATAAACAAAAGATCTGAAAAAACAATGAGTCTGCATTATTAAAAAAAGGAGTCTACAAATAATTGCAAACCCTGAAACAACAGAGTGTCTCCAATATTTTGTCCTGATTTTCTTCAAATTTTCCCTTCTTCTTGGCAACAACAAATTTACAGAAGATAAAAGGAAACTCCATCTCTATCTAGCGCAACCCCAATCTGATCTCCAAACTGTGAAAGAGAAATATTCCATCAATCGGTCGAGCGCTCCCCCTGCCATAAGCGATTCTATGTTCTTTATATACTCTACAGGAGTTTGTTTTCTCCCTTGATTTCAGGCAGAGAATGCACTATTTCTGGTGTTCTTCGATGAGCTAATCCCATAATTAACTCTCAATTATGCTCACTAAGTGACCTAGCCACCATCTTCCTTGCCATATCAACCAGTTGGGTTCCTCTTCCCACATCCTTTCCAATTGACCATAATCTCAGGGATTTAATAGAAAATGATTCGTTGTAACTTCATCCATCTTCATCTTTTAACTTGCAAGAACGACAGAGAAAGTAAATAAAAGAAAAACAGTGAAATACAAAGTATCACGAAAATAAAGAAGAAGGATAAAGAATATCTCCCTTTTAATGCTCTCAGATTGGTGGCATAATCTTCATGATTTGACCATTCTTTCACCAAAATCTCGTTTCAAATGATGTAGCCATGAATAGAACATTCTCCACGGTATCTTTTTGAGAGATATTATGTGATAAGTTTCCATGTTAAACCACAACGCTCTTATGCTTCACAATTTCTGGAATGAAGACAACTAACGCGTGAAACCCTCGAATCTCTACAATCTGGTAGAAACAAGATGACTACTTCAATAAGTGTTATTACTAACTGTTTATGCATTAACTTCTGCCAGACAAACATGGTGTTTGCAGGAATTTCTTTGATGTCAGTTATGATATGTAACCCACGAAACAATCTCGTTGAACCCCCATAGTTCAGCATTCTTTAATTCATGCTACTGGGTTTTCTCAAATCATTTAATGAAAATATATTTGCTGGAAACTAAGTCTCTTTTATCTGCAAAAATTCAGGATTGATCCGGCCCACATTGTCTTCACAATAAATTCAAATTTAGATATGGTGATGTGGTAAATTACTTCATTCGATGTAGAATTTGTATGGAGTTATAAGATCGCATCAGAACACTGTCATGTTATTATCCACTGCAATAACTATTATCATCTATGTGTGTATCATTCTGATTGCTGTACTGAGTCGCTTTATTAATAGAGAATTGAGAGATATTATTTCTGTGTCTACAAATTGAAGGAAGGTCTTTTGGACTCTATCGAACCTACGTTGGAATGGTATCAGAGCCCTGGAGTCTTACCAAAATGGAATCTTACATCAATGAAGTGTTAAAGTCAAAGTCAGCATTCTCAATTAACATAAGCGAATTGTCTCTGTAAGTTCTTGTTATCTCTGGTTATCTGCATTTCTATTTACATTTGTCTAGCATGAATGGTATTCCTGTAGGTGGTGGAAACGACTACTGAGTGAATAGATGATCAGTCCTTGGGAGTTGTGAAAGGTCTAGTTCAGGGTAGCAGCCGAGTGGATAGGCGAAGTAAATGCCGTTTGTCGTAGACCAAGTGAGTATACATTCCCATTATAATGGACCCATCTATAGACGTCGTTCCTCACCATAGCATAG
Source organism: Pseudotsuga menziesii (assembly GCA_001517045.1). Taxonomy (NCBI): domain Eukaryota; kingdom Viridiplantae; phylum Streptophyta; class Pinopsida; order Pinales; family Pinaceae; genus Pseudotsuga; species Pseudotsuga menziesii. The sequence continues at coordinate 455,666 of LPNX011102357.1, forward strand.
ACTGTGAGAAGAATGAAGATGGCAGAATATCATTAGCTATAGGACGTTCCTCATTTTCCAATGAATGCTCTACTTCGGATTCCTCCATAATACACATGCAGGAAAATAATCCTTCTCACGAGTGGGAACTTCCTTCCATTGTTCCGTCTGAAGTGTATGATCTTAAATGGTGGCAATATAAATTTGCCTCCCATATAAAAATTTCTTCTGTAAATATCCCTTTTTCAGATACTGAAGAACCAGTGCACATTAATCTTATTGAAAACCATCAAATAGATTGGGCTCTCAAACATGGCTACAAATATGCGCATCTAGGTGCCATCCGTCTTGGCCTAAGCCCTCTGGTTCGTCCTTATCTAAATTTTTCTTCATTATGTGTTGCAATAGACACGCATCATAAGAATTTTGCTGATTCCATCATAGGTGGTTTCAGTGCACCTCTGCATGAAGGCCCTGCCTTTGGTACTATATTTCCTAAGTATTCTGTTAGCTTAGCGGATCCTCATATCTACAACCTCCTTAAAGCCTACATTCTTCCTCAAGGATTTTCCATGATGACTGGATCTCAGATAATCCAACTCAAAGCTGCTGTCTGTATCCGTTTCAGGAACGACACTCTACCTCCTCTCAGCCAAAAAGCTCATCAGAGTTCACACCCGCTCAGCGTGGTGGAAAAAGATATGTCTAAGCAAGCCCATCCTGTCACCTTTGACTGGACAAGTATATCTTACCCTCAAGCTTGGGAAGTTAAGTACGATGAATTAAAAAATGATGATACCATGAAGTCTATGATAACCAAATAGCCGCTGAAATTTGACAGAAGATCCAGTTCCTTCAGAGTCCCTGACTCATATCCTACACCCTCATTTGCACATCCTCTTATCAGATCCTCTTCTGTATCTTCTTCAAACACCAATAAACCAGAGTCCCTTCCTCCGACTACTTCCCACACAGGACTCTCAGATTTTGAACATCGGGGCCAGCATAAGGACTGCCCTGCTTACAGAAAGCTTCTGCAGAAATTACATCACCACAGATAGAAGCCTACACTTGGAATGTTTACCCTTCCTTGGAAAAATGAATCATATGAAGCTACCCATCAAGGTAGAAAATCATTCTTCCCTGGTCGAAATATGCCTGATCTCCCTTTTAGGCAATATTCTGGTGATGGTACAAGTAAGAAAGAATTCCTCCCAGTTTAGTCTTCAAGACCAGAAGAAGAAGTTTATGATGAAACTAAGTTACTAAATTGGGGAAATATGCAAACCAAATTAACAGGCCAAAACATTGATGATATGGCCCGTGATCTTCTTGAAATCAAAGCCTCTGTCCAAGCTGAGAAAGAGAAAGTCTCAGTTATTGATACAAAGTTAGGACTTTTGGATCACGTCCTAACTGATGCTGATGAAATTAAAATCGTAGTTGCTAAAGCCGCAGAAAAGATTGAAATGAGGTTGGCTACTCTTGAAGAATTGATTAGCCAGACTAGGACGATAAAAAAACGAACACCTGTCTTAAGTCCAGCAGTTTTTGCTTTAGCTACACAAGGGAACATCAAAAAACAAAAAGAGACAGATAAGAAGATTGAAAGAAGTTGGTCTTTTGGAATGATGAGTATTCCAACTGGTGAAGAGAAGACCACAGACTTGAATTTGACTTCGGTCAGACAGATGTAGACTTGCAAGAAGTCCAGGAATGGATAGGGAATTTCAAAACCTTTAAGCCTGCCTTAGACCCAAAGTATCTGGGTATGCTCAATGCATATGCTCATACAGAATCCTCAGGTACTAAAAATCCTGTCAAAGAAGAATTTGATGAACATATGGCAGATCTCCCAAAATCCCCTAAGCTTTCTACATCCTTTGGCATAAATACAATTCATAATATTATTACTTCTATGCCAGAACAACCTGTTCTGAATATTCAGTGCCAAAGTAGAAGTCAGATTAAAGATGCTATCACAATGATGTTTCATTGGGCTGTGTACAAACGCATGCAAGATCCCACCATTACAGGACAAACATTGGGAGCACAGATAGTTGCTGGCCTTTCAGGCTTGGCTAATGACTGGTGGAGATGGTTACCCCAAGAAGCACGGAATGAGCTTCTAAATTCAAATGATGCAGACCAGCAAATCTTGCTGGCATTAGGAAAAGAATTTCATGGTACAGATGATGTAGATGATTCTGATCATCTAGCCTCTCTTTACATGTCTTCCCGCCTCTGTGATTTATCACAGGCATAAACCTATTTATGCTATATGCAGAAACTTCTGATACAGTCAAGAAAGGCCCATGACCCTGCATATTTAAAACACTACTTGAGGAGCTTTCCTGGTCATGTCCCAGACGCCGTTGAAAAATATATGAAAGACAAAAACATTAATTACAGTAGTCTTTCTCTCGCCCAGTTGCATAATCATATCATTGAAACTTGGCAAGAACACTGTCTGGAAAAAAGAGTTACAAAAGATTTTAAGCACCACCAATCCATGTTTTCTCCATCTTTTTGCAAGAATGTTGCCCAGTTACTAGAATGGGGATGTGGTGCGCATGGTAGAGGTCATTTACAGGAATCCTGTAAATGAAAACATAAGAATAAGCAGAAAGGGTTTTTCTCGAGTCAGCCGAGATATCACTTTCCAGATAAACCCTTGAAGTTCCATAAAAGATCTCAGCACAGAAAGTCTTATGAACACAAGCCTTATAAGAAAAGACGGTTCATCAAACGCAGAACTCAACGTTCTGACAAAGAAAGTTGTTTTCTCTGCGGGTCCAAAGGCCATTGGGCGAATAAGTGTCCCAAGAATAAATCCAAGCCTAAGCTTGTTGCTTTCTGTGATCAATTCCAGTTACATCCTCACTAGTGGTCTCTCCCTGCTCCACATGAAGAACCTGAAGGAGAAGTTTTGTTTCTTCCTTCTGAAGATGCCCAAGGATTCGATGATTCCGATGATGACGAGATCTGGGAATATCTGTAAGGACGTGACCCATATGACTAAAAGAGAAAGCAGTGGTGGGCCGTTCGTTTGAAGGCTGAGTAGGCCAGCTTTGCCTACATTGCATTAGAGAGAATTTGAGGTCAAAAATGGGCCTCAAAAGGACCAAAATGTACTATAAAAATCAACCAATTACATTCTAGTAGATGACATCATCCCCCATGGTTGAGGTGGCATTGCATGAGTTAAAAATGCTTATTTGTCACATTTTCTATGGTGGATGAAAGCCCATAGTTAACCAAGGTAGTGGTACAAGTACTTTTAAGTCATAAAGTGAAGTACTCACAATAAAAGTTATTTCACACTTTCTCATAAAATAATATTATTGTTATTTTCAAGTAAAGTACTCACAATTCACTTTTTCATAAAATAATATTATTGTCATTTTCAAGTAAAGTCTCATAATTCATAAAAAAGTCTTTTCACATTTTTTTACAAAATAATATATTGTCATTTTCATGTTTTTTAATTTTAAATTATATATTCACTCAATTGTATTTAATATCATAATGTCAAACTAATAT
>LPNX011102357.1:459419-485772 GCA_001517045.1 Pseudotsuga menziesii
TTTATATTTTTGTAGTACATCTCTTAGGAGGCCCATTTTGACCTCAAATTCTCTCTAATGTATCCGTGGTGGGCCGGATTAAAGTTCCACAGTGTATATTCGTAGTTAGGACTTTCGTGGGCCAGTTGCTCCACTGTGTAAGAAGTCTGTCGTAAGTTCTGACACCGGGTCCCCATATGTCGCTGACTATTTAAGGGACGAGATAATGACTGTGGCTGTCCCCACATGTCACCCCGGTAGATGCCTTATTGACTTGTTAGTGTAAGTTTTAGGCAACCGGTACACCAGATGACCTGCATCCGTCGGTTTTTGTTTACTGGGTAACCGACTCGAAAATATATAAATAAGGAGTTCGGGCTTCTTTCAAAGGGAGGGAGTTTTGCATTGAGCTAGTAGTTTGCTCTGCAAGTCTAGGAGTCGCTTCGAGCAAGTAGTCTGCTCAGCAAGTTTGTCAGTGTCTGTATGAGTGTTATGCTCTACTCCTTGGCCTGTGTGCTATAAGAGAGTATCAGAAGCTCTGTCTTAGTCGAGTCTGTATATGAGTATGTATCAATGCAAGTATGCTCTGCGACTTGACTATGAAGTTATAAGATCGCCTCAGAACGTTGTCATGTTATTATCCACTGCAATAACTGTTATCATCTCTGTGTGTATCATTTTGATTGCTGTACTGAGTCACTTTATTAATAGAGAATTGAGAGATATTATTTCTGTGTCTGCAAATTGAAGGAAGGTCTTTTGGACTCTATCGATCCTGCGTTGGAATGGTATCAAAGCCATGGAGTCTTACCAAAATGGAATCTTACATCAATGAAGTGTTAAAGTCAAAGTCAGCATTCTCAATTAACATAAGCGAATTGTCTCTGTAAGTTCTTGTTATCTCTGGTTATCTGCATTTCTATTTACATTTGTCTAGCATGAATGGTATTCTTGTAGGTAGTGTAAACGACTACTGAGTGAATAGATGATCAGTCCTTGGGAGTTGTGAAAGGTCTAGTTCAGGGTAGCAGCCGAGTGGATAGGCGAAGTAAATCCCGTTTGGCGTAGACCAAGTGAGTATACATTCCCATTATAATGGACCCATCTATGGACGCCGTTCCTCACCATAGCATAGACTGTGAGCAGAATGAAGATGGCAGAATATCATTAGCTACAAAAGGTTCCTCATTTTCCAATGAATGCTCTACTTCTGATTCCTCCATAATACACATCCAGGAAAATAATCCTTCATAAGAATTACTAAATTACCAAATTAGTAACTTAGTTTGCAGATAACCAGAGATAACAAGAACTTACAGAGACAATTCACTTATGCTAATTGAGAATGTTGGCTTTGACTTTAAGACTTCATTGATGTAAGATTCCATTTTGGTAAGACTCCATGGCTCTGATACCATTATAGTCTAGCCAAACTTCTCTGAAATTTCTGATCTTAGTTAAAGCATCAAAAAAACTAAGGAATGCATCCTTCTCCCATCTTTTCATTATTTGAAGTTTAAGAGGAGAAGACTGAATATTTTCAATGAGAGTAAGTTGCAGAAATCTTTTGGATTCGTCTGTAGAAGTGTACTCCAGTGTTTGAATGTTTGAATGCGCACTTCTTCTGGTAAGGTATTGTCCCATGGGAGGAGGAACAATCCTTCTTTGGATTTCAGCTCTTGAGCAGGAGCTTTGCCTTTATCTTTTCTGGCTTTTCTAGAGCTGGACTCTCCAACGGAGAACATCTTCAGAGTAGGAGTGCTGCTTTTCTCCCTGGTGAGCATATCAGCAATGCAGTTAAGATATCCTGGTTTATATACAATTTCAAAATCAAAATTGCTAAGCCATATAAACCATTTCAAAATCCTACTATTATTTTCTGCCATCAGATTTTTGTTTTTGAAGATACCAGGCATAATTTTCAAGTCTGTCCTAATTATAAACTTTACAGGTTTGAGGAACAAAATGAAATGTGCTACAGTCTTTTTGACTGCAAGGATCTCTTTGTGGCTTGATGGATAGTTGAGTTCCGCAGCTTTGAATGAACCGGATCCATATCCACAAATATTTTATTTTCCAGCCAGAGCTTCAATTAGAACTCCACCCCAGGTGGATGAAGATGCATCAGTTTCGATAATCATCTGGCCATTCCCTATTGGAAGGGAGAGAGGAGGAAGCTCCAAAACTTTTTTCTTTATCTGCTGAACTGCCAGGCTCATTTCTAGTGTCCACGGCTTCGGCTTTTTCTTCAACCTTTGTTGCAGAAGCAGGATGTCAGCAGCTTGACCCTTATAGAAAGGCCGGATGTAATTCAAGCTTCCTAGAAACCTTTGAAGCTGGGTCTTATCAGTGATTTGATCTGGAAATTTATTAAACACTTGCAGAACATGATTCTGCATGATGACTTGCCCTTTTTGAATCTTAAAACTGAGAAAATCGATCTCAGTCTTTCCAATTTCCATCTTGCTCTCAGAAAGCACTAACCCATGTTTGAAACAAAGTTCATAGAATGACTGTAAGTGCTTGAGGTGTTCCTGCAAGCTTTTAGAATAGATAAGAATGTCATCTATGAAAACCAATGCCCAGAGTTTTTCTCTAAATATATCTTCCATTCTTTTCTGGAACTCTGAGGGGGCATTATTTATTCCAAACGGCAAAACTCTCCATTGGTATTTCCCATAAGGGACAATGAATGCCGTTTTATATCTATCTTCAGCCTTGATTCCAATCTGATAGAAACCAGATTTTAAATCGAACTTACTGAAGATTACACAGCCGGATATTCTTTGTAATAGGATTGCTTTATCAGGCAGAGGATACCTGACTTTATGTAAGGCTGCGTTCAGAGGTTTATAGTTAACAACTAACCTCGGCTTTCCTCTCTTGATTTCTGAATGCTTGTTTACTACAAAGGCGCGACATGCCCACGGACTCTTTCATGGTTCTATTAGTCCTTTCCTCAGAAGGTCTTTAATCTCATTTTCACAGAAATCTCGCTCTGATGGAGACATGAGTCTTGCAGAGGCCTTCATAGGTTTAATATTCTGTTGAGGATCTAATGGGAGAGACACAAAATACTTTTCTCTCTTCCAGAAAGCATTCGGATTCTCTGCACATCAATCTTTCTTAATCTTCTCAGAAATATCAGCAAGCATTTTATTACTATGGAGATCTGAGAATTCTTTACATCTTTCCATCTTGGCTGGCTGGGCAGGATTCATCTGAACTTTAGACATCTGTACATAAGATGGACATCTACGAGTACTTCTAAAATAAATAGGTAGAGTGATGTTCTGGTTATTATATGTGCAAGTGAAAATCATTTTCTTTGTATCTACAAGATAGGGACTGACTTTATGAAGCCATTCATCTCCTAAAATACAATCTTTTGATATATCATCTAGTTTGTACAATGTCAGCTTATCTTTTACTTCTCCGAACTGAACAGGAAACAGTCTAGCTTTTGCAGTAAGGGAAATGGGAGTACCTTGAATAGCAGCACCACAATCTGAAATATTCTCCCAGTAGAAAGAAGGAAGTGCCAAACTTCTAGCCAAGCTTACTTGACAACCTAAGTCAATCTGGAAATCAAGAGTATAAGCTTTATATTCATCAGGTTTAAACAGAACCTTGAGAAATACCTTTGGTCCAATAAGCATTGCTAATGTAGGATCTGGAGAAGGACTCCGAGAGCTATTCTCGTCTTCAATAGTTACTCTTCGAGAGCACTGTAACTTAAGAGGGGTGCCTTTTTTCCTAGGGCTATCAACTATCATCGCCCTTTCATATTGTTTACTCAGTTCCTCATCCGAGGACTGATCTCTCTCAGTTTGTATGCATTTGACCATACATTTCAAATCTTCTATTTCTGTGCATAGTTGTTTTATATGTTGTTGCTTTTCTCTGATTTGCTGTCTAAACATTCTCTCTTAATCAGACCTAAAGCTTTGTCTGTCTTCATGCCCTTCTAGGTAGTCTTTGTATATATCGGCAGGTTTATAGAATGCAGGTGGGGGATAAAAGGAAACCTTTTCTTTGCCTTTGGTTTGCTCAAGTTCTCCAAGCAAATGATTCTTTTCATCCCTTAAAGCAGTTCGCAACTGATACTGGTATGGCTGGGTTGCTGTTAGTTGCAGATCTAAAGCTACAAGCCTTTTCTCAATTGCTTGAGTTCTATTGCATGAAAACATATTCAGGGAGAAAGTGAATTCAGGCGGCTCGAACCCCCCTAAATTTGGTCCATCTATAGACTCAGAGGAAGAGGATGAAGAAGGGGCAAATTTACCAAGTGTAGCAGCTTCACTTTCACTATCAGACTCGGAAGAGTCGGAAGAAACAGAGGCATCTTCGGAAGGAAGAAACAAAACTTCTCCTTCAGGTTCTTCATGCGGAGCAGGGAGAGACCACCAGTGAGGATCTAACTGGAATTGATCATAGAAAGCAGCAAGCTTAGGCTTGTATTTCTTCTTCAGACACTTATTCTCCCAATGGCCTTTGGACCCGCAGAGAAAACAACTTTCTTTGTCAAAACGTTGAGTTCTGCGTTTGATGAACCGTCTTTTCTTATAAGGCTTGTGTTCATAAGACTTTCTGTGCTGAGATCTTTTATGGAACTTCAAGGGTTTATCTGGGAAGTGATATCTCGGCTGACTCGAGAAAAACCCTTTCTGCTTATTCTTATGTTTGCATTTACAGGATTCCTATAAATGACCTCTACCATGTGCACCATATCCCCATTCTGGTAACTGGGAAACATTCTTGCAAAAAGATGGAGAAAACATGGATTGGTGTCGCTTAAAACATTTTGTAACTCTTTTTTCCAAACAGTGTTCTTGCCAAGTTTCAATGATATGATTATGCAACTGGGCGAGAGAAAGACTCCTGTAATTAATGTTTTTGTCTTTCATATATTTTTCAACGGCGTCTGGGACATGACCAGGAAAGCTCCTCAAGTAGTGTTTTAAATATGCAGGGTCATGGGCCTTTCTTGAATGTATCAGAAGTTTCTGCATATAGCAGAAATAGGTTTATTCCTGTGATAAATGACAGAGGTGGGCATACATGTAAAGAGAGGCTAGATGATCAGAATCATCTACATCATCTATACCATGAAATTCTTTACCTAATGCCAGCAAGATTTGCTGGTCTGCATCATTTGCATTTAGAAGCTCATTCCGTGCTTCTTGGGGTAACCATCTCCACCAGTCATTAGCTAAGCCTGAAAGGCCAGCAACTATATGTGCTCCCAATGTTTGTCCTGTAATGGTGGGATCTTGCATGCGTTTGTACACAGCCCAATGAAACATCATTGTGATAGCATCTTTAATCTGACTTCTACTTTGGCACTGAATATTCAGAACGGGTTGTTCTGGCATAGAAGTAATAATATTATGAATTGTATTTATGCCAAAGGATGTAGAAAGCTTAGGGGCTTTTGGGATATTTGCCATATGTTTATCAAATTCTTCTTTGACAGGATTTTTAGTACCTGAGGATTCTGTATGAGCATATGCATTGAGCATACCCAAATACTTTGGGTCTAAGGCAGGCTTAAAGGTTTTGAAATGCCGTATCCATTCCTGGACTTCTTGCAAGTCTACATCTGTCTGACCGAAGTCAAATTCAGGTCTGTGGTCTTCACCAGTTGGAATACTCATCATTCCAAAAGACCATCTTCTTTCAATCTTCTTGTCTGTCTCTTTTTGTTTTTTGATGTTCCCTTGTGTAGCTAAAGCAAAAACTGCTGGACTTAAGACATGTGTTCACTGTTTTATCGTCCTAGTCTGGCTAATCAATTTTTCAAGTTTAGCCAACCTCATTTCAATGTTTTCTGTGGCTTTAGCAACTGCGATTTTAATTTCATCAGCATCAGTCAGGAGGTGATGCAAAAGTCCTAACTTTGTATCAATAACTGAGACTTTCTCTTTCTCAGCTTGGACAGAGGCTTTGATTTCAAGAAGATCACGGGCCATATCATCAATGTTTTAGCATGTTAGTTTGGTTTGCATATTTCCCCAATTTAGTAACTTATTTTCATCAGAAACTTCTTCTTCTGGTCTTGAAGACCGAAATGGGAGGAATTCTTTCTTACTTGTACCATCACCAGAATATTGCCTAAAACAGAGATCAGGCATATTTCAACCAGGGAAGAATGATTTTCTACCTTGATGGGTAGCTTCATATGATTCATTTTGCCTAGGAAGGGTAAACATTCCAAGTGTAGGCTTCTGTCTGTGGTGATGTAATTTCTGCAGAAGCTTTCTGCAAGTAGGGCAGTCCTTATGCTGGCCCCGATGTTCAAAATCTAAGAGTCCTGTGTAGGAAGTAGTCGGAGGAAGGGACTTTGGTTTATTGGTGTTTGAAGAAGATACATAAGAGGATCTGATAAGAGGAGGTGCAAATGAGGGTGTAGGATATGAGTCAGGGACTCTGAAGGAATTGGATCTTCTGTCAAATTTCAGCGGCTGTTTGGTTATCATAGACTTCATGGTCTCAGCATTTTTTAATTCATCGTACTTAACTTCCCAAGATTGAGGGTAAGATATACTTGTGCAGTCAAAGGTGACAGGCTGGGCTTGCTTAGACCTATCTTGCTCCACCACGCTGAGCAGGTGTGAACTCTGATGAGATTTTCGGCTGAGAGGAGGTAGAGTGTCGTTCCCGAAATGGATACAGACAGCAGCTTTGAGTTGGATTATCTGAGATCTAGTCATCATGGAAAATCCTTGAGGAAGGATGTAGGCTTTAAGGAGGTTGTAGATATGAGGATCCGCTAAGCTAACATAATACTTAGGAAATATAGTACCGAAGGTAGGGCCTTCATGCAGAGGTGCACTGAAACCACCTATGATGGCATCAACAAAATTATTATGATGCATGTCTATTGCAACACATAACGAAAAAACATTTAGATAAGGACGAACCAGAGGGCTTAGGCCAAGATGGATGGCACCTAGATGCGCATATTTGTAGCCATGTTTGAGAGCCCAATCTATTTGATGGTTTTCAATAAGATTAATGTGCACTGGTTCTTCAGTATCTGAAAAAGGGATATTTACAGAAGAAATTTTTATATGGGAGGCAGACTTATATTGCCACCATTTAAGATCATACACTTCAGACGGAACAATGGAAGGAAGTTCCCACTCGTGAGAAGGATTATTTTCCTGGATGTGTATTATGGAGGAATCAGAAGTAGAGCATTCATTGGAAAATGAGGAACGTCTTGTAGCTAATGATATTCTGCCATCTTCATTCTGCTCACAGTCTATGCTATGGTGAGGAACGACGTCCATAGATGGGTCCATTATAATGGGAATGTATACTCACTTGGTCTACGACAAACAGGATTTACTTCGCCTATCCACTCGGCTGCTACCCTGAACTAGACCTTTCACAACTCCCAAGGACTAATCATCTATTCACTCAGTAGTCGTTTCCAGTACCTACAAAAATACCATTCATGCTAGACAAATGTAAATAGAAATGCAGATAACCAGAGATAACAAGAACTTACACAGACAATTCGCTTATGTTAATTGAGAGTGGGAACTTCCTTCCATTGTTCCGTCTGAAGTGTATGATCTTAAATGGTGGCAATATAAGTCTGCCTCCCATATAAAAATTTCTTTTGTAAATATCCCTTTTTCAGATACTGAAGAACCAGTACACATTAATCTTATTGAAAACCATCAAATAGATTGGGCTCTCAAACATGGCTACAAATATGCGCATCTAGGTGCCATCCATCTTGGCCTAAGCTCTCTGGTTCTTCCTTATCTAAATGTTTCTTCGTTATGTGTTGCAATAGACATGCGTCATAAGAATTTTGCTGATGCCATCATAGGTGGTTTCAGTGCACCTCTGCATGAAGGCCCTGCCTTCGGTACTATATTTCCTAAGTATTCTGTTAGCTTAGCGGATCCTCATATCTACAACCACCTTAAAGCCTACATCCTTCCTTAAGGCTTTTCCATGATGACTGGATCTCAGATAATCCAACTCAAAGCTGCTATCTGTATCCGTTTCAGGAACGACACTCTACCTCCTCTTAGCCGAAAAGCTCATCAGAGTTCACACCTGCTCAACCTGGTGGAGCAAGATAGGTCTAAGCAAGCCCAGCCTGTCACCTTTGACTGGACAAGTATATATTACCCTCAATCTTGGGAAGTTAAGTACCATGAATTAAAAAATGCTGAGACCATGAAGTCTATGATAACCAAACAGCCGCTGAAATTTGACAGAAGATCCAGTTCCTTCAGAGTCCCTAACTCATATCCTACACCCTCATTTGCACCTCCTCTTATCAGATCCTCTTCTGTATCTTCTTCAAACACCAATAAACTAGAGTCCCTTCCTCTGACTACTTCCTACACAGGACTCTCAGATTTTGAACATCGGGGCCAGCATAAGGACTGCCCTGCTTGCAGAAAGCTTCTACAGAAATTACATCACCACAGACAGAAGCCTACACTTGGAATGTTTACCCTTCCTAGGAAAAATGAATCATATGAAGCTACCCATCAAGGTAGAAAATCATTCTTCCCTAGTTGAAATATGCCTGATCTCCCTTTTAGGCAATATTCTGGTGATGGTACAAGTAAGAAAGAATTGCTCCCAGTTCGGTCTTCAAGACCAGAAGAAGAAGTTTCTGATGAAACTAAGTTACTAAATTGGGGAAATATGTAAACCAAACTAACAGGCCAAAACATTGATGATATGGCCCGTGATATTCTTGAAATCAAAGCCTCTGTCCAAGATGAGAAAGAGAAAGTCTCAGTTATTGATACAAAGTTAGGACTTTTGCATCACCTCCTAACTGATGCTGATGAAATTAAAATCGCAGTTGCTAAAGCCGCATAAAATATTGAAATGAGGTTGGCTAAACTTGAAGAATTGATTAGCCAGACTAGGACGATAAAATAGAGAACACCTGTGTTAAGTCTAGCAGTTTTTGCTTTAGCTATACAAGGGAACATCAAAAAACAAAAAGAGACAGACAAGAAGATTGAAAGAAGTTGGTCTTTTGGAATGATGAGTATTCCAACTGGTGAAGACCACAGACCTGAATTTGACTTCGGTCAGACAGATGTAGACTTGCAGGAAGTCCAGGAATGGATAGGGAATTTCAAAACCTTTAAGCCTGCCTTAGACCCAAAGTATCTGGGTATGCTCAATGCATATGCTCATACAGAATCCTTAGGTACTAAAAATCCTGTCAAAGAAGAATTTGATGAACATATGGTAGATATCCCAAAAGCCCCTAAGCTTTCTACATCCTTTGGCATAAATACAATTCATAATATTATTACTTCTATGCCAGAACAACCTGTTCTGAATATTCAGTGCCAAAGTAGAAGTCAGATTAAAGATGCTATCACAATGATGTTTCATTGGGCTGTGTACAAATGCATGCAAGATCCCACCATTACATGACAAACATTGGGAGCACAGATAGTTGTTGTCCTTTCAGGCTTAGCTAATGACTGGTGGAGATGGTTACCCCAAGAAGCACAGAATGAGCTTCTAAATGCAAATGATGCAGACTAGCAAATCTTGCTGGCATTAGGCAAAGAATTTCATGGTACAGATGATGTAGATGATTCTGATCATTTGGCCTCTCTTTACATGTCTGCTCTCCTCTGTGATTTATCACAGGCAGAAACCTATTTCTGCTATATGCAGAAACTTCTGATACAGTCAGGAAAGGCCCATGACCCTGCATATTTAAAACACTAATTGAGGAGCTTTCCTGGTCATGTCCAAGACGCCGTTGAAAAATATATGAAAGACAAAAACATTAATTACAGGAGTCTTTCTCTCGCCCAGTTGCATAATCATATCATTGAAACTTGGCAAGAACACTGTCTGGAAAAAAGAGTTACAAAAGATTTTAAGCGACACCAATCCATGTTTTCTCCATCTTTTTGCAAGAATGTTGCCCAGTTACCAGAATGGGGATGTGGTGCGCATGGTAGAGGTCATTTACAGGAATCTTGTAAATGCAAACATAAGAATAAGCAGAAAGGGTTTTTCTCGAGTCAGCCGAGATATCACTTCCTAGATAAACCCTTGAAGTTCCATAAAAGATCTCAGCGCATAAAGTCTTATGAACACAAGCCTTATAAGAAAAGACGGTTCATCAAACGAAGAACTCAACGTTCTGACAAAGAAAGTTGTTTTCTCTGCAGGTCCAAAGGTCATTGGGCGAATAAGTGTCCCAAGAAGAAATGCAAGCCTAAGCTTGCTACTTTCTGTGATCAATTCCAGTTAGATCCTCACTGGTGGTCTCTCCCTGCTCCGCATGAAGAATCTGAAGGAGAAGTTTTGTTTCTTCCTTTCGAAGATGCCCTTGTTTCTTCCGACTCTTCCGAGTCTAATAGTGAAAATGACGCTGCTACACTTGGTAAATTTGCCCCTTCTTCATCCTCTTCCTCTGAGTCTGAATATGGCCAAAATTTAGGGGGGTTCGAGCCGCCTGAATTCACTTTCTCCCTGAATATTTTTTCATTCAATAGAACTCAAGCAATTGAAAAAAGGCTTGTAACTTTAGGTCTGATCAAGAGAGAATGTTTAGACATCAGATCAGAGAAAAGCAGCAACAGATAAAACAACTATGCATAGAAATAGAAGATTTGAAATGTATGGTCAAATGCATACAAACTGAGAGAGATCATTCCTCGGATGAGGAACTGAGTAAACAATATGAAAGGGCGAAGACAGTTGATAACCCTAGGAAAAAAGGCACTCCTCTTAAGTTACAGCACTCTCGAAGAGTAACTATTGAAGACGAGAATAGCTCTCGGAGTCCTTCTCCAGATCCTACATTAGCAATGCTTACTGGATCAAAGGTATTTCTCAAGGTTCTGTTTAAACATGATGAATATAAAGCTTATACTCTTGATTGCCAGATTGATTCAGGTTGTCAGGTAAGCTTGGCTAGAAGTTTGGCACTTCCTTCTTTCTACTGGGAGAATACTTCAGATTGTGGTGCTGTTATTCAAGGTACTCCCATTGCCCTTACTGCAAAAGCCAAACTTTTTCCTGTTCAGTTCGGAGAAGTAAAAGATAAGCTGACATTGTACAGACTAGATGATATATCAGAAGATTGTATTTTAGGAGCTGAATGGCTTCATAAAGTCAGTCCCTATCTTGTAGATACAAAGAAAATGATTTTCACTTGTACATATAATAACCAAACCATCACTCTACCTATTTCTTTTAGAAGTACTCGTAGATGTCCATCTTATGTACAGATGTCTAAAGTTCAGATGAATCCTGCCCAGCTAGCCAAGATGGAAAAATGTAAAGAATTCTCAGATCTCCATAGTAATAAAATGCTTGTTGATATTTCTGAGAAGATTAAGAAAGATTGTTGTGCAGAGAATCCGAATGCTTTCTAGAAGAGAGAAAAGTATTTTGTGTCTCTCCCATTAGATCCTCAACAGAAGATTAAACCTATGAAGGCCTCTGCAAGACTCATGTCTCCATCAGAGCGAGATTTCTGTGAAAATGAGATTAAAGACCTTCTGAGGAAAGGACTAATAGAACCATGAAAGAGTCCGTGGGCATGTCGCGCCTTTGTAGTAAACAAGCATTCAGAAATCAAGAGAGGAAAGCCGAGGTTAGTTGTTAACTATAAACCTCTGAACGCAGCCTTACAGAAAGTCAGGTATCCTCTGCATTATAAAGCAAGCCTATTACAAAGAATATCCGGCTGTGTAATCTTCAGTAAGTTCGATTTAAAATCTGGTTTCTATCAGATTGGAATCAAGGCTGAAGATAGATATAAAACGACATTCATTGTCCCTTATGGGCAATACCAATGGAGAGTTTTTCCATTTGGAATGAATAATGCGCCCTCAGAGTTCCAGAAAAGAATGGAAGATATATTCAGAGAAAAACTCTGGGCATTGGTTTTCATAGATGACATTCTTATCTGTTCTAAAAGCTTGCAGGAACACCTTAAGCACTTACAGTCATTCTATGAACTTTGTTTCAAACATGGGTTAGTGCTTTCTGAGAGCAAGATGGAAATTGGAAAGACTGAGATCGATTTTCTCGGTTTTAAGATTCAAAAAGGGCAAGTCATCCTACAGAATCATGTTCTGCAACTGTTTAATAAATTTCCAGATCAAATCACTAATAAGACCCAGCTTCAAAGGTTTCTAGGAAGCCTGAATTACATCCGACCTTTCTATAAGGGTCAAGCTGCTGACATCCTGCTTCTGCAACAAAGGTTGAAGAAAAAGCCGAAGCTGTGGACACTAGAAATGAGCCTGGCAGTTCAGCAGATAAAGAAAAATTTTTTGGAGCTTCCTCCTCTCTCCCTGCCAACAGGGAATGGCCAGATGATTATCGAAACTGATGCATCTTCATCCACCTGGGGTGGAGTTCTAATTGAAGCTCTGGCTGGAAAAGAAAATATTTGTGGATATGGATCCAGTTCATTCAAAGCTACGGAACTCAACTATCCATCAAGCCACAAAGAGATCCTTGCATTCAAAAAGACTGTAGCACATTTCATTATGTTCCTCAAACCTGTAAAGTTTATAATTAGGACAGACTTGAAAATTATGCCTGGTATCTTCAAAAACGAAAATCTGATGGCAGAAAATAATAGTAGGATTTTGAAATGGTTTATATGGCTTAGCAATTTTGATTTTGAAATTGTATATAAACCAGGATATCTTAACTGCATTGCTGATATGCTCACCAGGGAGAAAAGCAGCACTCCTACTCTGAAGATGTTCTCCGTTGGAGAGTCCAACTCTGGAAAAGCTAGAAAAGATAAAGGCAAAGCTCCTGCTGAAGAGCTGAAAGCCAAAGAAGGATTGTTCCTCCTCCCATGGGACAATACCTTACCAGAAGAAGTGCGCATTCAAACACTGGAGTACGCTTCTACAGACGAAGCCAAAAGATTTCTGCAACTTACTCTCATTGAAAATATTCAGTCTTCTCCTCTTAAACTTCAAATAATGGAAAGATGGGAGAAGGATGCATTCCTTAGTTTTTCTGATGCTTTAACTAAGATCAGAAATTGCAGAGAAGTTTGGCTAGACTATGATGATGTCGGGCCATGGTGTTATATTGATATTGGCCAGGGACAGTTAACCTGGACATCATATAACCTGATACTCCAATGCTGCAGAGAAGAGAAAGAAATTATAATCTGTGCAGACCCTGCAGCGCTCAAGCACAACACTACTTGGTCAGGATGGATAGAGATCCTGCTTGATAAATTCTATCCCCGAGTAGATTGGGAAAACAGGCGTGCAAACTTCATTGCACATTTAAAGGCAGATATGGAGATAGCTGACAGAGAAAATCAGTGGTTCAAATTCAAGCTGCACTATGAAGGAGGAACCTATAAACCTCTGGAACATACTATCCATACCAGACAAAAGTTCATAAGAAGGAGCCTTAGCAGAGATGTCATTGAATCTAGAGTGACTACCAGAGAAATTCCACTCAACTATAGAGTTGTGTCACACTTCCGTGGTGAATTCATTTGTGAACCAAATTTCCTGTTTCAAGGTTCAGATGTTGAACGGTGTTTTAGCCCGTTCTTATATCCTCCTCTGTCTCCCGATGGATCTCTGGTACCTGAAGATGCCCAAGGATTCTATGATTCCGATGACGACGAGATCTGGGAATATCTGCAAGGACGTGACCCATATGACTAAAAGAGAAAGCAGTGGTGGGCCGTTCGTTTGAAGGCTGAGTAGGCCAGCTTTGCCTACATTGTATCCGTGGTGGGCCGGATTAAAGCTCCACAGTGTATATTCATAGTTAGGACTGTTGTGGGCCAGATGCTCCACTTTGTAAGAAGTCTGTCGTAAGTTCTGACACCGGGTCCCCATATGTCGCTGACTGTTTAAGGGACGAGATAATGAATGTGGCTGTCCCCACATGTCACCCCGGTAGATGCCTTATTGACTTGTTAGTGTAAGTTTTAGGCAACCGGTACACCGGATGACCTGCATCCGTCGGTTTTTGTTTACTGGGTAACCGACTCGAAAATGTATAAATAAGGAGTTCGGGCTTCTTTCAAAGGGAGGGAGTTTTGCATTGAGCTAGTAGTTTGCTCTGCAAGTCTAGGAGTCGCTTCGAGCAAGTAGTCTGCTCAGCAAGTTTGTCAGTGTCTGTATGAGTGTTATGCTCTACTCCTTGGCCTGTGTGCTATAAGAGAGTATCAGAAGCTATGTCTTAGTTGAGTTTGTATATGAGTCTGTATCAATGCAAGTATGCTCTGCGACTTGACTATCAAGTTATAAGATCGCATCAGAACGTTGTCATGTTATTATCCGCTGCAATAACTATTATCATCTCTGTGTGTATCATTCTGATTATTGTACCGAGTCGCTTTATTAATAGAGAATTGAGATATATTATTTCTGTGTCTACAAATTGAAGGAAGGTCTTTTGGACTCTATCGATCCTGCGTTGGAATGGTATCATGCGGTGTATTTTTCACTCTGAAAGTATGGAGTGTGGAAAATTTTATGGATTGGTGAGACTAAATGAATAGCATAGTAGATCCCATAAGCATTAATGAGACCGATCTTCTCGTGGCAATCCAAGCTCCAAGTTTTATGTTTGGCTGGCATGAACAACTAATATCTTAAACATCTGCCAACATGTTACCTTTCTTGTAAGAGAAGAGAATAAAATATTATGATAAAATCTATTATTAACCTCTTTTCAAAGGAGTTGGTTAATATCTAGACCATTTGCATTTTTTTAAGTATGTTTGGCGGGAATCCTGCAACATGATTTGTTGTTGAAAATAAGATTTTTAGTGTTAAAATTGCAATTTTTATTGCAGAAATAGATTTAGTATCCTTGATTACCCTTGGGACACTTAGGTTATGCGATTCCAATCACCGAAAACTACCCTTTAAACAATTTCCACCAAAATTTAGCCAAAAAACTCACCAGATTTCAAGTGCAAATGGTCAAAAGTTTAGCTTACTAACTTTTCAAAAAGGTGATAAGTAAAACCATGATCTTACTCGTTTACAGCTAACTTTATTGGAAGACTAAATTATAATTGGAAGGCTACGCTTAGGTAGAATGAATTAAGAATGTTTAAATTGTTGAAGCGTAGGTTACTCACTTAAAAGCGATTTAATATGATATTTGAAAGTTTTAACTTTATTTATAATAGAAGAACCATGAATAAAGTAACTTTCAAAGTGAGATCATTTTCACTTTAAAGATATATTGAGATCATTAAAAAGTATATTGATTTGATAAGTTTTTAATATGAATATAATTTTTTTATTATCAAAACATTAAGAAAAAATTAAGAGTTAAAAGTAATTTTGAAAATTTAAAAGAAAATGATCTTAATGTTTCCAAAAGTTAGTCTTCTCTTTATATAGACTTAATAGAAAATTCTTGCCAAATTTGATGTAGACTAACATTATGGTAAACATATGTCTCAATTGAGGGGTTTAATATTAATTCGACATTCTTGATGATGAACCAATTCCCATGATAATAAAAATGATAAGTTGTCTTAGTGATAAAAATTAAAATGGTAATTATAGAGATAAATCATTATGTTCAATGTCGAAAGTCTAAATAATCCAATTTTCCAAGACAAAGTATAAAATAAACTCCTTTAAGTTCAAATGAGAGCATGCAAATGTTGTTTAGTCACTAGGAAGTTGAAAATCCCAGATAACCAACATTATCAACTCCTTATAACCATGAAAACGAAGTCAAGAAAATGCAACACAAGAAATCAAGGGTCCAAAGGAGATCATTAAACAACTAGGTCAATCCAGGAAGCAAACAAAAAGCTGAATAATCACAAAACAATACCAACCATCGGATCAAGACAAATCCAGAACAGAGATTTAAACTCACAAGCTGCGTCTTCCCCACAATCAGCAATTGCGGGAACACACAAAATAAACCATAATTCAAACTACTTCCCGCAATCCGTAATTTGCGAATTGCGGGTTGTGGGATGAAAAGTTCAAACACAAAACAAAGCTCTTGCAATCTGCATTGCGGGTTGTGGGGACACACGAAAAAAATCATAAAGCAAATTACTTCCCGCAATCCGCACTCGTAAAAAATGTTCCCGCATCCCGCATTCCGCATTGCAGGTTGCGGGATGTGGGTTGTGGGTTTGACATAATTTTTTGGGAAAAGATAGTATTTTTCCGCCACTGATAAAAACACATAAAAATGCATAATTTTTTTCAAAACATTAACTAAATCAAATCATGACAAAAAAAAACCTAGAAATTATGATAAACAGCATGAAAGTCTGAAACGACTAAAAAACTTAAGCATCACCTTTTGCATATAAAATTTGGAGCTCCCATGTTTTGGCCAAAACATGGGATCTGTTGTGCCTCCAATAATACCTTAGGCTGACATCAAAACATATTTCTTTGAAATGGTAAACCTCAATTATCGTGCATTCCTTCCCAAAAAAGAGAATGTTATGTTTGTCTTCATGCATAGAAGGCAAGTGGCAATGCACGAGAGCCACATATCCTATGCATGTAACGAGAAGTGTAAGCACATCAAATCCATAGATCCTCTGCATGAAAGCCACAAATCCTATCTAATAAGAAGACTTTGGAAAAAAATTAATACAATTTAGAAGCAATTTGATACACCATAACATTAATATAAAACATGAAATTTTAATTTGACATCACCTTAGGATGCGGCCATATAAGGCTAACAATTTTGTGATTCGCCTAAATAAAGTTTTTTAAACATGGTAGAACAAAAAACTTGTCAAAACTTTGGGTAAATTAGGAATATGGATTTTGATTACCGTGCAAACTAATAGAATAAAATGGCAAGCTATTTACTACAGTCCCTGCAGCCCAAAGGGAAAGGACTAATAAGAGAAAGGATTTTTAAATTGCAAACTTAAAAGTAGTTTAGAGGAACCACTTACATTTACTTTTTTATTTTTTATTTTTAAAAGAATTTGCAGACTAAAATTTAGCTTTAGAGGAATAACATAAATAACTTTTTGGTTTTTATTAAGAAATAGAATAACATAATTTTAGCAGATCTTCTGAAAAAATTATAGAAGATCACACATGATTGTATATATTACAGATATTATACATGTATGAAGCATTATAAAATATTTATATAATACATAATTTTAGAAGAACATGATTGTATATATTACATATATAATGGAGGGAGGGAGAGGGTCTTATTCGTCTTCTAAAAAATCGAAGACAACACTACACAGTACATGTATGAAGCATTATTGGGGTTATCATCTAAGATGAAGTTATCAAAACACCAAATGGTAGGTTTTGGGTAAAATGTAGATTCATTTATGAGAGGTGTCCATGAAAGTTTGACAGCTAATTTGTTTTGTGAGGTAGCTCATTTGTTATGTATTCACCATGCACACATTGCGAGGCCTTAGCTATAATGAATGTTTCAAATTATTTTCCTAAATTGAATTATATTGATAAACTAGCCAATACAGTATATTCATGGTTAGGAAAATATGCAAAGAGGCATGGGGAATTTAAGAGTTTGTTGGACCTATTTCAAATTAACAAGGTGCAAGTACTTCAAGTTCATCAAATCCAACGTATTTCTAGGGGGAAGGTTATGAACAGCGTTGTTAAATAATGCAAAATTGTTAAAAGAATGGAAACATGATGATGCAAAGATGTATAAAATGGGAATACTATTTCAAGTTCAATTTTATATCCATTTGCTTGCTAATGCTCTCACTGAACTAAATAAGTTGACTCAATGATTTCAAGAGGAACGTATTGATATAATCCATTGGTATGCAATTATATGTGCGCATTAAATTTCTTCAAAGGAGATTCTTGTGAAAGATATTTGGGGTTGGCTCTCAACATGTTTCATATTTCTTAACGAAAAATAAAAAATGAAAATTTGAATTTTATTGATGATATAGATGTTTCACATATATATTCATTAAGATTTGAACCTATACCAAATTCACTTGGCCCCAGTACTATAGAAGATAGCACTTAGGCAAAGTAGTTATCCAAAAGTTGGTTGATTGTATCAATGACATGACTACAATTTTACTTGTATTCATTAATGCAACAAACAATTTTAGACCATGTTGTTACCTTTTTTTGTATGTAAGGTTATAATATATTACTTAAAAAAAGATTATGTGTGCACTATTACATTTACAATTTTCAGATCCATGAAAATAGACATATGAAACTTCTTTGATTTCCTTCCCATCCTTATCTACCAGACTCAAAACTATCTCACTACTGTGGGGGTGGCTACAAAAAAAAACTTGATATACATTTCCCATATACTTCCACCAGATGAAACCATCAACTATCTTATAATATAGAGGACTACATAATCTATCATAACTACATCTATATACTATATAGAAGAAGCATAAAGATTACGAAACCTGAAGGTTCATAACATCAACACCTAGAGAATGGCGAACATGATCTGGTGTATTTACTATGATTCCCTCCAGCATAGAAGCAGGTTGATCCAGCTCTGGGCATGCAACATTGATCCCATCTCTCTGACCTAGATGATGGAGGAACCTTATCCCCATATTGTTGGTGATGACATCCACCTTGAGATGCATCAGACAACAGTCTAAATTGTGCTCTTTCCACGCGCATATTAGCTCCACATCCCCATCTTCATAAGTAGTTTTCTCCATTATGATTTGGGAAAGAATTCCCATAATCCCTAATAGGCCGCAATTATTCTTTCATAGGATTTCAACCTCTCATGAGTTGATCCAAGGTCTTGCACCCAATCTGCGATATCATCAAACTATTCTCATGGCTTCACCTCTTGAAAATTTCCCCACAGACCTCATTCAATGCCCTCAATATCCTCATGGATGGTAGCATTAATATTTGTCTTGAAAATTTGGGTATCTTGGCTTTCTCTTTTTTGTTCTCTGGTGGCCTGAGGAGCCATACAAACCCATTTCCCCTTCGCCTCAAGCTTAGCCCGCTTCCCCCTAGTCTCCATTGACCCCTTCCATGAGTAAACCATGTCAAGGATCATGTTAAATTTAAGAGACACATTCATATAATCAGATAATTAATAACAACATTAGAACACCAATAATTCATGTGGTAAAGCCCCAACATGGGGAAACATCCATAGGCAAAGTATTGAAGCTCATTAATGGAGAAAGAGAGATTACAAGACGGTCTCAACCTCATAGACAACTCTCTACATTGTGCATCCCAACCACACACTATATACTTCATGAATTTAGTTACATGAGTAAACCGTTGCTGGTTATGCCCGTTATGAGAAACTTCCCGTAAACATCTATAATGAGAAAACTCCCATAAACAAATTAGATTAGTTGTCATTTAACAATCTCCACCTTGACAGCAAAACTTACAAGTACTTTTCTCAAGATTATTTATCACCTTTTCTTCAAACCAAGAGAAGCTACACACCAACGTAACTTCTCTAACAATACAGGTTTTGTGAACATATCTGCACTATTTTCTTTAGTATGGACCTTTTTCAGATCTACTCTACCTTCACTAATGGCTTGTCTTACAAAATGATATTTTACATCAATATGTTTAGTGTTACTATAATAAACAAGATTTGTAGCCAAATGAATAGCACTTTGACTGTCATAGAAGACAGACACACTGTTTTGCAACCTTCCAATTTCTCTAAGCAGACCTCTTAGCCATATTGCCTCTTTGAAAGCATGTGAGGCAAAAATGTATTCAGCCTCTGTCGTGGATAAAGCAACTGTGTCTTGAAGCTTTGACATCCAACTTATAGCTCCACCTGCAAGAGTAAATACATAACCTGAAGTAGACCTTCTCTTGTCCAAATCACCTGCGAAATATGAATCAACAAAACCGCACACAGAATCAATGTTATTATTAAAGGTGATACAATAGTCACTTGTGCCTCTTAAGTACCGAAGCACCCATTTCACTGCATTCCAATGTTCTTTTCCTAGATTTTCCATGTACTTACTAACAACACCTACTGCATGTGAAATATCAGGTCTAGTACACACCATTGCGTACATCAAACATCCTACTGAATTGGCATATGGTACATGAGACATATAATATTTTTCTTCAGCACTACTAGGACATAAAGTTCAAGAAAGTTTAAAATGGGAAGCCAAAGGAACATTCACAAGCTTTTCCTTATTCATTTCAAATATTTCAAGTATTTTCTCAACATACTTCTCCTGCAAAAAAAGGAGCTTACCATTTTTCCTGTCTCTGTGTATCTCAATACCCAATATTTGTTTTGCAGCTCCAAGATCCTTCATATCAAAATTACTAGCCATCTGAGCCTTCAACCTATTAATCTCGTCCATGCTTTTGCTCACAATAATCATATCATCAATATACAATACTAAGATAATGAATATATCATTCAATTTTTTGAAGTATAAACAATGATCATACTCACTCCTAGTATATCCTTGGCTCACCATGAAAGAATCAAGCTTCTTGTACCATTGCCTGGGTGACTGTATCAGGCCATACAATGATTTCTTGAGCTTGCAAACTAATCTACCTTTCTGATGCTATACAAAACCTTCTGGTTGTTCCATATAAATCTCCTAATCTAGATCTCCATGTAAGAAAGTTGCTTTAACATCTAGTTGCTCTAACTCCAAATCAAGTAATGCAACTAATGCTAACACAACACAGATATATACAAGCTTAACGACTGGTGAAAAAATCTCATGATAATATATACCTTCCATCCGAGAGTACCCTTTTGCGACCAATCTGGCTTTGTATCTTTCAACCTTACCATCAACTCCTTTTTTCAATTTGAAGACCCATTTACACTCAACCGTTTTTCTATCTTTAGGGAGTTTAACCAATTCCCATGTCTTGTTTTTCTCCAGAGAATCCATTTCTTCTTTCATTTCCACCTTCCACTTTGCATTGTCAATACAATCAATGGATTCTTGAAAACAAGAAGGTTCTCCATCATCAGTAAATAAAAAAACGAAACAAAATCAGTATACCTCTTAGGAGGTTTTCTCTCCCTTAGTGATCTTCTTGGTGTAGGCTGTGGGGTTTCCACAATTTCTTGAATTTCTTCCTCTTCTATGACTTCTCTTTCACCATAAAATTCTTGTTTCTTCGAGTCATTAGAAGATTGGTTCTCCAACTAAATAAGTTGTTTTGATATTGCATGTTCCTGTTCCACATCAACTCTTACACTTTCGGATTTAATTAGAGAAGATTCATAAAAAATTACATCTCTGCTAATGACAATTTTGTGGGCAGTAGGATCCCACAACCTATATCCTTTCATAACATCATCATAACCAACAAATATGCACTTCTTTGATCTAGGGTCTAACTTAGAATGCTGATTTTTAGGAGTAAGTGCATAAGCTTCACAACCAAAGATTTTCAAATTCAAATAATCATAGGAGTGATTTGTCCATACCTCTTTCGGAATTTTACAATCTATTGCCATTGAAGGTGACCGGTTTATAAGATGACAAGCAGTAGAAACTGCTTCTGCCCACAACTCTTTCCCCAAATTAGCATTACTTAGCGTGCTCCTTGCTCTTTCTAGAAGAGTCTTGTTCATGCATTTTGCAACGCCATTTTGCTGAGGAGTGTATACATTTGTTTTTTGTCTGACGATCCCTTCATCTTTACAATATTTTTCAAACTCCAAAGAAGTAAATTCACCTCCATTATCCGCCCTTAAACACTTGATTGTCCTACTAGTTATTTTTTCAACCATCACTTTAAATTGTTTAAACGTATTAAACACATCCGCTTTTCTTTTAAGGACATAGACCCAAACCTTTCTAGAAAATTCATCTACAAATAATACATAATATTTTGATCCCCCATATGAAACGGTAGGAGACAAACCCTATACATCAGAATGAACATAGTCAAGTACACCTTTACTTACATGACTACCTGCTTTAAAATTTTGTCTACACTGCTTTCCATATATACAATGTTTACAAAACATAAAATTAAGATTTTTCAAGTTTGGAAGAAATTTACGATTCATTAATATCTGAAGCCCTTTTTCACTCATATGACCAAGACGCTGATGCCATAGCTGAGTGGGTCCTGATTCATCTTCAGATACTAATGCAATACCATTAACTCGCGTTCTTCGAACTAGTTTGTAAACTTGTTTCCTGTCCTCTGTGCCTTCATGACCACTAAAGCACCATTGGAAACTTTTAGAGTTCCATCAAAACCTGTAAACTTATAACAAGCATCCAATACTCCCCCAAAAAATAATTTTTCCTTTAAATCAGGTACATGTCTAACATCTGTAAGTGTTCTTATTACTCCATCAAACATCTTAATTTTAACACTTCCAACCCCAACAGTTTTACATGAATGATTGTCTCCTAAAAGAACTATTCCATCATGAACTATTTGATAGAAAACAAACCAATCTTTATGAGGACAGATATGGTGCGAAGCACCAAAATCTAATAACCATTCCTCATTACATTTAGGAATATTACAAACAGACAAGACCTCATCAATCATACCTGAATCATAAGACTTAACAGAGTTTGCCTTTGACTTGGAGTCATCCTTCTTGGATTCTTGTCTCTTCCAACAGTGTTTCTTGAGATGACAAGTTTTGTTGCAGTACCAACATTTTAATTTACTCTTTCTGCCCTTCGACTTAGACCTGGAAGTACCTCTTGATTTTTCTCCTTTCTCCCTGGAACGACCTCTAACAACCAAAGCTTTTGGCGAAGAGGTTTCAAGACTGGTTTTCTTCCTTAATTCCTCAGACAATAATGCTCCAACAACATTGTCAAATTCTCAAGTATCGGTTGTACTAAGGCTAATGGAAGAAACTACTTGACCCTGAGACTTAGGTAAAGTACATAAAAGATTCGCTGCTTTATCTTCATCATCAATTTTAACATCCATACAACTCAACTGGAAAATAAGAGTGTTAAAAACATTTAAATGATCTGCAATTTTCGTACTTTCTTTCATTCTCATACCATACAATTGTCGCTTCAAGTAAATTTTGTTTGTTACTGATTTGGTCATATACAGACTTTCTAGTTTGTTCCACAAGCTAGTTGCTGATGTTTCTCCAATAATGTTAAATAACACATCATCCGCAAGACATAAACGGATTGTGCTTAGCGCTTTGGCATCTATATCCTCCCATTCATCATCTATTATGGTGAGAGGTTTTTTCCTTTTCCCATCTAAAGCTCTCTGTAACCCCTGCTTAACTAATAAATCTCGCATCTTTAACTTCCAAAGTTCAAAATTGTTTTTACTATTAAACTTTTCAATCTCAAACTTCGTGCTAGACATATTTGAAAAATAATTTAAACTTTTCAATCTTTTAAATTATTTTCAGCCCAAATAAAACAACACTCCAAAACAAGAAGCACTTTATTCCATCTCAACCTAAATTCTCTCAGCCAAAAAAAAACTGCCAAATAAACTTCTATATTCTATGACTAAAATTCTGGCATATATCCCAGTGCTAGTTATTTTTATTTAAAATATATATATATATATATATCCAAATCTTTTTATTAAAAATATATATATATATATATATATATATTCAACCTTATACATCCAACCGTATATCCATAAAAAAATAACCCCAGAAAAGATGAGAGAAATTTATATAAAAAAACTTTACCACTTAAACTCCAGACGACTCCACTCGATTTTTACAGGCTGCCTGCCTCTCCAATAACGCAACAGCAAGTTGGCGATTCACGTCCACAAGAAGGACCAATGACGCAACAGCAGCAACTAATGAATGATAGACTCCACGCACCGACGACTGACAGACTCTACGCGATTCTTCCAGGCTATCTGGGTTCCCAATTCGCTGATAGCCATGCACAACATTCAATACCTCCATGCCAACAGTGCACATGGGTCTGCGTCCACCTACAGTCACTCTTTTCCCTTATGCGACTGATCCTCTCAATGGGCAGAGACTCCAGCAAAAGACAGTCTTCTCAATGATAGTCCTCACGCAGACGCTGCAAACAACGATTCTCTTCAGACAGTTCTCTCCAGCACACATATGCTTCTAGTAAGCAAGCAATAGGCCTTCTCATATAGTGTCGAAGCTTCACGGTCTCATGATATCACGGATCTTAAATTCAGAAAAACATCTCGCAATCCAACGATCCTCTCGAGCTTCCAACGTGGGTCTTTTTAGCTTTCAAAACAACTTGTCTCTTTTTCTTTTTACTAGCTCTGATACCACTTGTTAAATTTAAGAGACATTCAAATAATCAGACAATTAATAAGAACATTAGAACACCAACAATTCATGTGGTAAAACCTCAACATGGGAAACATCCATGGGCAAAGTATTGAAGCTCATTAATGGAGAAAGAGAGATTACAAGATGGTCTCAACCTCACAGATAGCTCTCTACATTGTGCATCCCAACCATGCACTATATACTTCATGAATTTAGTTACATGAGTAAACTGTTGCCGGTTATGCCCATTATGAGAAACTTCCCGTAATGAGAAAACTCCCATAAAACAATTAGATTAGTTGTCATTTAACAGATCAGACACCACCGGTCTCCTCTCACTTGAACGACTACACAAATTTTTTTCCAGGTGGAATTGCTCATACATAGACCTCAAGCCATTTCCTGAATAAGAACCCTCACCGCCAGCCTTTCTGATAATTGTCGCTATAGTTCTCCTACAAGTTGCACTGGAATTTGTACTTGCACTCAATCCTCCCATACTCTTTTCCATCATATTCCGAAACTTTAGATGCGTACTATCACTGGTCTCGTACAACCTAATCTCCTTCAAGTCATTCTGAGAGACGAAACCACGAGCTCTCGCAATCATCATCATGTTAATTGGAATTCTGAACGAGATCATGAGTATTATCATGACACACACCTCCTCTGATCTTTGACACATGGAAATTTGTTGATGACGTGTGTTTGGTTCTTTCCCTTTCCTCACCCGCATCTAAGGAGTCCATGTTGTTACTTTGAACAAGAGAATGAAAGAGATTCTAAAACAAACTTTGTTGCTTTTATGTGAAAAGTCTGATATTAGAAACTCACCAATAATTGACACTAAAAAATGTGAAGGTGAAATGGAAAGTTTTGTTGTCACTAACATTGATAATATTCAAAGAAAAACATGTTTGGAGTATGGAAGAAATATAGAGATCAACTAGAGTGGTGTGAGTACTTTTTAAATTTGATAAAAATTGATTATAAATCTGGAATTTGTTTAAAAACGATACTTTAATGGTTTTATCCTTATCAACACCTTAAGAGTTACATAAAATAGATTGAATGCAATCTATAAAACTTAAACAAAAATGAAGTTGCAACTACCTTTTCCACTAGGTTGAGTAAGCTAATAATGATACAATATTTTAATCAATATTGTAATGTCGATTTTGTTTGTACTTCTATATAAGAATGTTAACACTATGTAGAGAAAATTATTTTCAATGTAGCAGTTACCCTATGCTTATTTGGACATATATTACAATTATAATAGTCTTTGTAAATATATATCCATGCTAAAATTGAAATTTAATATTGTAATTTCATATGAAGGAAAGAGTGATTTTGAAATATTGATTTATATTTTTCAAAAATATTATTAGTTTTAGACTTTTCAAAATTGAATTACATTTTACAAAAACATATGTATATTGAATATTTTTTATAATGTAAAAATATAATTAGTTTCTATACACTTTTTAGTTTCATTCCTATTTACAAACACATGTTTTGGGCACGTTTTGGGAATGTAAAAGTAGTATTAGTTTTTAATAGTTGCATATGCATAGATAACATTTTAGAATATTTTATGTGATATACAAGGATTAAGATTTTAAATGTTAAAAAAATGTATGTTGTTATGTACTTGTACATATAATGGTTTTCCCTAGCATTTAGAATTTCATTTGGTTGTTATTAAGAGTTGATATAAGGAAATCAGTTATGTAGTTATGAAATTCTTGAAACTTTTATAACTAAAAATATAACATACAAACTTTTAATGGATAAAACACTATAAACTATATGGAATGGAAATATTTTATGTTTTTAGATTTTTGGCATTTTGTTTTTTTTTAATAATTGGATATTCTTTGAAGACATACAATGAAATTCTGTAATAAGACATGTATTGAGGTTAGACCAGCATAGATCCATCTAAAAGGGAATTTACCAAGCACAGAGAGGGATCAAATCACTCAAGATGTAAACCCTTTTTTAGAGTGGAAATGTTGAAGAAATGTATAATCCAATGTTTATGGTTTTAATTTATCTAATTTAAGTTGTTATATATATATATATATATATATATATATATATAACAACTTAAATTAGA
>LPNX011102357.1:486115-510113 GCA_001517045.1 Pseudotsuga menziesii
ATGTCTCTCTCCTACTGAGTTGTAGAATGCATCTCTTAAGTGCAACAATAAATCTGTTTTACTAAAAAAAATCCCATAATAAAACCTTAAATTTTTAATAACTCATTATTACTGTCTACATTGTAAAATCACATCATTTTTATTTATGTGAGAATAATACCATGCAATAATTATGTAATGGATAACATATGACCTAGCTTATTTATATGGGACAACCAATAAAATTTTAGGTATGATTATATATGTTTCATGGGTCATTTTCTTGAAGTAACACATCCTCATTATAATAATTATTTTTTAATGTTTGCACAATGGAACTCAACATGTTCACAAGGTGTGGTTTTTGGCATTTATTAAATTCTAGGATATGAAATGAGTTACTTAGTCATTTGCGATTTTTTTTTAGTATATATGACATTTTTTTTATACTATTTTTTCATATTAATATGAAAGGTTTTAATTTTTTTCCAGGTTAATGGCATTCAAAGAATGTATAATTTTATTGAGACAAGGTGGCTACCCTATGCCAATTATACTCTGCTCATAGAGTTGACAATAAATGTAACCGAAGACAAAAAAAAATGGGGCATTAAGGAAATTGAGTTGTGTGGTTGTTTAACAAACTCAATGATGTACAAATATACGGTGATCTAGCTCTTAGTATTCCCTTTTTCTTAGATTTTGTTTCAAGATAATTTTTTCATTCTATGAACATATGTATCTAAAACAAGGCCTTTCAGGTTTTAATGTTTGATTTCAATTTTTGACATATTTACAAGGAGTTTGACATCTATTAATTTTAATAAAGCTATGAAATGTAGCACTTTGTCATTTGGAATTTTGTTCTAGTTATATGACATTGTTGTTTGCATGCTATTTTTTAAATTTTATTATGTGAGTTTACTTAGAAATACTAATTTTGTAAGTTAATATCATACATAGACCTAATATAAACAAGGTGGCTACTATATTCCTAATTGTTTCTATGCTCATAGAGTTAGCAACAGAGGCAATAAAAAAAAAATTAGAGCATTGAAGAAATTGAGTTGTTGTGCCAGATATTTTTTTTCAGTTCAGTTTTTGGTTCTTTGTAGATATGTAGCTAAAACAATGTTTTTCAGGTTTGGATGTTTGGTTTCAACTTTCAACATATTCACAAGGATTTTGACATGGACCATTAAATTCTAATAAAAGTATGAAAATTAATGCTTTGTCATATGAGAGTTTTTTGTACTTATATGACATTTTTCTTTGCACATTATTATTTTCATTTTAATATGTGAGTTTACTTAGCAATATTGATTTGAAGCAATTGAGTTGCCCTATTTCCTTTAATGTGCAAACATATGGTTATTTTAGTTTGTATGAAATATCTTTTTTTTTCTAATATTTTGGTTCAAGATAAGTTTTTGGTTCTATGTACATGTCTCTAAAATGGATATTTTTTAGGTTTTCATGTTTGGTTTCAACCTTGAACATATTAGCAAGGAGTTTGGCATCCATTAAAATGTAATAAAGATAATGAGATAGAATTATTTTTCATTTGATATTTTGTTGTAGATAGATGGAATTTCACTTAATTTGCTCACTAGCATTTTCATTTTAATATGAGTTTAATTAACATTAATGATTTTTTCAAGTTATTGTAAACCACTGTTCCAATATAAACAAGGTGCCCAAATGTTACTATGCTCATAGAGTTAACAACAAATGTTATCAAAGACAAAGAATTGGGGGCATTAAAGCAATTGAGTTGTTGAGTAGTTGTTTAACAAACACAATGAATTGGAAACATATGGTGATATAGCCCTAGTATGAAATTCTTTTTCTTAGATTTTGTTTCAATATAAGTTTTATTTATTCTATGTATATAAATATTAAAAACTATATCTTTCAATATAAAACAAACATAACTAACTTTATTACTTACTAATTATAAAACAATTAATTTCTTCTTATTGTTCATTATTTTTTTATAATCAATTTATACATTATACTTTGCTTTCAATATATACTAAAATTTCAATTTAGTATTACATTTTCAAATGAAAAAAATTATTTAATTCTACATGTCAGCAGTGAAGAGTTAAATATATAATAACCCTTCAGAATGAAACTTGCCCCGTGACTTGGTCTACAAATGAAATCTGACCTGCCCTTCAAATTTGATACCGGAATTCCCATTTGACTTGGAATATTTGATCCTTTATCCCACTTGACTTGGAAAGCGCTCTTTCAGGAGCGGGCCAGCTAATTCCTATCAGAGTTGTTTAAATCGGAGATTCCTCTGTTTTCTTGGTTGGTTTTTATTAGTTTTTGGTTTAAAATCTTTAAGGAATTTTTTAAATTCATAAAATTATTGTTAGTGTAATGGTAAAAAAAAAATTGTTATATAATTTTATTTCTGTGCTTAAAATCACTAAACAAATAATGACATAATAAAATTACAAATTTTATGAATTAAATTCATATAATTCAAACTATATAATTCATGGTGAAAGTCAAATCATCCTGGTTAGACGGCTCCATTCCTCTCAAGACTTCGTTGTTGTGACGGTACATTCAATATAAGCGATATATTAAGTGCATTGAATATGAACATTAACCTTACCTTTTTTGCATTGTCGTCGAACTCCGCACAAGATGCTTGAAAAGATGTGATATGTTGCAATTTAATATAATATTTTGTCAAAGATATGGACATTACAGTCAAGCCAAAGGTTCATATCTCATAATGAAAACAGTGACATATATTGAATATGTAACTTTTATCTCAAAATTAGATATTGCAACACACATATGTTGGATACCTAAATTTGACAGACCCTGGCAGGATATCATATTCTGTTTGTCAAATCAACGAACATAAAATAGCTACTAAGGATCTGGATCTGGACAGGTATTAGTTAATTACTGGTTAAATGATCTGAGCATGGAATTGGGTCACTTCAAACCAAACGATTGGTAATTCTTGTACGTAGACATCTTGTTACAATTCAATAAAGAGGCGCACACATTAGGGTTTCCTCCTGAGCATTCTTCCGTGACCTGCTGAGCAACAGTCCGTGTTGAATATAGTTTAGCAGATTATCATTGTCAATGGCCGTGATAATTAAGGTACATGGTCATCCTGGTTCCACGGCCACTGCATTGGTACAATGCTGTTTGAATGAGAAGAATGTTGAATACGAGCTCGTTCTGGTCGATCTCACTTCTGATGCTCAGAAGAAACCCCAATATCTGGCTCTCAATGTGAGAAAAAGTCTACTCAATTTCATTTTCATGTAGAAACAAACCAATTATTCTGTGAATCTGTGCATACTGAGCTTCTTTCTTCTGTTGTTTCTGTTTTGATGCAGCCTTTTGGGCAAGTTCCTGCTATCCAAGACGGGGATCTCACCTTATTCGGTAATTTTCAACCCACTTTATCTAGGATCGACTTTAGTTTAAAGCCCTGATTTCATTTTTATATTTCCTCTCCATCTGGTGATAGGGTTTTCTAATAGAGAGACGTTTTAAATTTTAATTATTTTCCTTGGTCATGAGCAACAGAGTCTAGAGCCATCATCAGGTATGTAGCCAAAAAGTATAAGGAGCAGGGCACTAATCTTCTGGGAAGCACAGTGTCAGAAGAAGCCCTGGTTGAGCAGTGGTGTGAGGTGGAAGGGCAGTCATTCAACGTCCCTTCTTTGTTCATAATACAGCAAATCCTCGTCGCCCCATGGCGAGGAGACATCATAGACGAAGCAGCACAGGAGATCAGCGTGGAGAAGCTGGGGAAAGTGTTGGATATTTACGAGGAGAGGTTATCAAAGAGCAAGTACTTGGCTGGTGATTTCTTCAGCTTGGCCGACCTGCAACATCTGCCGGCTATCCACTACCTCGTCAGCGATTGCGGAAAGGGTGATCTGGTATGTTCGAGAAAACAAGTGAAGGCATGGTGGGAAGACATCTCCTCTCGCCCTGCTTGGAAGAAAGTTGCCGAAAATATGAAATTTAAGTCATGAAGAGAGTAGACTGTATGCATATGGCAGATGGCAGTCAGGCTCTAAATAAACAAACACTATCTAATAATCTCTACGATGCTTGCTCCAGCATTGGACAGTTAGTTTATCTCCCTGTACAGACTGTTTTCGCTGGTTTGGAGATTTCAAAATGTTTTTCCCGAGGTTCTTGAATATAATTACGCTAAATTATGCCTTTGTTCTCTGGTAAAATGATTTTGGTTAGAGATATCTGTTGAATACCTGGATAAATTCAATTTCTTATAACTAAACTTTGGCTATATGTGTATCTAGATAAATAGATAACCTCGATAAATTATTTTTTGTTTTTTATATGTGGGCCGGTACAAGCTAGTCACCTAGGGCCGGTTAAAAATAGAAATATGAAAATAAAAAAACTATATTAAAAATAGAAATATGAAATTCAAAAAGTTATATTAGAGGTACCACAACTTTTTGGAATATAATGTAAGAATATAAAACTTGGACAATCTAATTATCTTCTTCAATATATAATTTTTATTTATGAAATTAAGTATAAATAAAAAAAATGAGGTTCTTTTAAGGTTGGTATGTAATTTTTTTTCCAAAAAATAATGAATATGTTAGGGTTGGTCGAGTAATTTGGTATGCAAATAGTGGAATTTTGTAAATATATATATATATATATATATATAGTTGTATAGAGTTGTAGATAACAAGTCTTTCTAGTGCAACATTATTTTTCCATATCTATTTATGTTATATTTTTTTTAAATTAAGGAAGTCAGTGACGCCCTAAAATGACAAGGTCGAGCTTTGGTCCCCCATCTTGGTCTTAACATTGTCAATGATATTTTTTTTAGGATGTAGGTCTTTGTGCATTCTTGTGCGGGTTCTTTTCTGTTTTCTAAATAGGTGAGTCAATCAAAAGTTATAGCCTAAGCAAATAGTCTACCTTTTGTGTTAGATTGACGTTAGTCCATTTAAAATTAAATTAAAAATAGAAAAATATAATAGATTTAAATAAAAATTACATATTGAGAATCTATAGAGAGAGTTACACAAGTGTGTGAATTTTAA
Source organism: Pseudotsuga menziesii (assembly GCA_001517045.1). Taxonomy (NCBI): domain Eukaryota; kingdom Viridiplantae; phylum Streptophyta; class Pinopsida; order Pinales; family Pinaceae; genus Pseudotsuga; species Pseudotsuga menziesii. The sequence goes on from LPNX011102357.1 coordinate 491,182, forward strand.
TTAGTAGTGGACAAGCATGGCATATGCAAAATCATGCACGAAATATGAGAAGTGGTACAAAACATGTTTTCTATCATAAGGGTTTGTACTAATGACGGTCTTTACGTGTTAAATGCAATAGAAAATTGAAAAAACAGGCATCCATCAACTTGCATAGATATTTAGAGACACTTACACAATGAATCTTGATGAATCTTGCGATGAGTAAAAAACAAGAAAATTAGGAATTTGAATGAAGTTTCCAAATATATAATTTTTTCTATTGAAAATGTTGCTATCTATCTAAAGTTAGATATTTTTTAACGGACATTTTTTTATTTTTGAGACAAATTATAAGGTATATCTTTTTGTGAGTACAGCCTATGAGTGACTAAATGATGGAATAAACTTACGAAAACCGGTATACATATAGAGAACATATAGTACTAGTGCACGACTATTTTTTCAATAATAAAAATAATTTTTTTTTAATTATCGAAGAAATCAAACCTTGAAAAGGGTACGTCAATTGTGAGTGCAACGTTTGAATGTCTTAATGCAATTATTTGGAAATGGGTTTTTTATAGAATGTAGAGGTCAGTGTTCTTTAGTGCATCATACAATTTTTTTTTAAATGGTTGAGAAAAGAAAGAGATATGGACGAAACACTAACAGTGTGTTTTTTTAGTTGAGGAGTGATGACAGAAGATAAATAAGAAAAAAATAGAAAAAATTATGTATTCTTATTAAAATTTACATATTTGGAATCTGCTAAAAAAACCATATCTATTTCTAAAATCTCATAATAGATGGAGGTGTGCAGCATACTCAAACAGAAGGCTAAACACGAGCATATTGAAAATTTGGATATAATGCTGAATTAGTCATGGTTTATCATACTCCAAGGCACAGGCATGTTGAATCCGAAGTAGACACATAGGCATAAGAATGCCATGCAAGCATGGGTGGAGGCTCGACATTATCATTTGGAGGGAATACATTTTTGAATTTAAACAAATCTCATGCTCATTATTATGAACAATAATGTGTGCGTGTTCATAACCACGGGAGCACATTTTTATGAATCACAACACACACGCGTTTTTAACTACTACAACAAGTTTGGTTTTGTAAGTTATACCAATACTAAAATTATTTATGTCGCCCCCCCACCGTTCCCCTCTTCTCCCTAACTCTCCCTAACTCCCCCTCCTCCTGTCCTACTTTTAATCCCCCCCTCTCTCTCCCTAACACCCCACCGTCCCATTCGTTCTCACTCTCTCTCACAATTTTACTTAGTTTAATTGCATTTGGAGAAGATTTGGTGCCATTTCCCCAAGGGTTGAATTAGTGATTTTGTAGATGTTGGAAGAGGGTAATAACAACATGTATAAATTGAATAATGATGCATATGATACCTTAACAATTTTTCTTAAACATCATCTTCCTATTTTCAGAAAAATTTGAGTGGTTTGAGATCATTTGAGAAGCCATTTCCAACATTTACCCAAGGCGAATTGGAACTCCAATTGGCTAGTAAAGACTCCTACTCCCAACAGAATATTAAAAAAGTTTCCAAAAGTAATTGGAGGGTTATAAATCATCCCTAAAAATCATATTCAAGTGTTAATATCAGTCATATACCTTATCAGAATATTTGGGAGCATTGGGGCCAATTTGGATACGTGGACATCAAAACTAGTCAAAGGTCGAAATAGGGAAAAAGTGAAAAATTGGTCATTTTAATAAAAAATCGAAAAAGGGACATTACAATATGACAAATATCTGCAAAGGTCTGGTGATGTTTCATATTCAATTATGGTGCTAAAAGGGTTGATCCATTCTTCGTGATTAGCCTCATTAGGGGAAGGAATGATCATATCTATTTCAACAGAGTCTTAATACTTTATGTCTTCAATATCCCTACTGGAGGTGACTGAGAGTTCCTCATCCCAAATATTGTCAGGTTCTTTCTCTTCATGATTAACTTCATCAAGTTCGTCTTTCTCGCCGCAACATATGGAGACAAGACTAGCTGGTCTCAAGGAATCATAGAGAGGTGGACCCATAAATTTTCAGAAGCCATTGTCCTCATAATTCCCATCATTATGTTCCCAAAGATCAAATAGGTCATAAGGAGCTTCTGCATATTGGAAGGGAGAACTTGTTCTATCTTTATGTTCTTAAACTCCTTCAAACAGGACTTCTGGATCTTTGTATACATGACTATCATCATATTCACCTGCTTGGGGAGCTTCATCTATTGTGCTTGAGATATCATCGGTTAGGTCTTGGATAATAGGATGCTTCGACTTGATCCTTGTTTAGGGATTCCTTATTGGAAAATTTCCTTGCATGATTGACATGAGGTATCCATTTGTCACGTTGCCCTGAATACCAGTGGCTACATAATGTTTCCACCAATTCTTCAAAGGATGATATTGTTCCTTTATCTAGGCCCACAAACCAAGAGAGAGCCTTTCCTCCCAGGTGAAGGATGAATGATCGCATGTAAACATATTCTTCTTTTTTAATACCATATTCTGAAGCCAAAGTCATAACCCATTCCACATGATGTGTGGCATTATCATGGTCATCCTTGAAGGCATGCAAGAATGCCTCTGGTAACTCATGTGAGTATCTTGGGAAAGCTGATAGATCAAGAGGAGTGAAACCTATTTTCATTTATCTGGCAGTCGAATTATCAGGATCTTCAAACTCAAAAGTAATATCATCATTGGTTCTTCTCTTGAATCTGGATTTTTCCCATGGTTTCTTTTCATATTATGTCGATCATGGGATTTATTTCCCGTTATCAGGAACTGTGATCCCAATCCATGCTAAATGCATTAATGAATTAGCTGAGTGAAGAATTTTTTTTTAATGAAAACCCTATACCAATTTGTGACATATAAGTTGTATTCTAGGTGAAGAGATAGAAGAAATAGCATCATCTTGATGTATTCATGCATGATGTTACTTTCTTAGAGGAATTTCATGAATGCCTGCACATGTGTTGCTGCATGGTGCTTATACCACTGGTATAACGGGAAAAGTGTCTTCCCACCATATTTAATGGCATATTTGTATGGAAAACCTGGAATGTATGAGAATTCCACTATGTCCATCCACAATTCATAATTGGATGCCATCTTGTCAGGATTCCCTATATTTATCGAGTAATTCTTTTATTTTTCTTTGATTGGAGTCGCCAAGAGAGACCTGCCAGGTTAGTTAAGCAAATATCACCAAAGTACTAAATAAAACAAGAGAGTACTTGATAGATGGGATGGGATAATATATTTGTGGAGTCACCAATTAATATTTTCAAGATTAGACCTTGACAATAATATTCTCGAAATACCGAGAAATACTTACCTCATTTTTCTTACCAAATTTCGTTCTTGGTAAGGTGTGAGTCGCCTCAACAAGTTTGAGGCCCTCGGAAACAGAGCTAAAAATAGTACTAGTTGAAATAGAAGTCCAAGCCTTCGGTAATCATATGAGGAAAAAGAGACCACTGTCACCTTAGTCACTTATCCCTAACTGCTTTGGAATCCTAAACCTCCTAGGGGAGAGACCTATTCTGATCCTGCAAAGACACTTAAACACAAAAATAGATCTTGCATATATGTGTGTTAGTGACCAATTCCTAATAGAGTCAATTGAAATGATATGAATATCGTAAGTGTCATGTTAAGGGTGTATGCAATTTATTCAATAATAAGTAAACAACATCACACTAAGCACCATTTAACTAATAACCAATTTACTTTGTAAGGTGCAATACAATAAAACAAACATCACCCACAAGGTATCCGCCATGCAAGAGCAATTATTGATCAAGTCTAAGCATTCATAGTAACTCAAAAACACAAATACACAAATACAACATTAAGTATAACATATATATTCAATCATTAATACTTATAGGATCAGTGTAATTGTGTCATTCATGTGTCAAGTCTCATTCATGGAGTCATGTGCAATCAGTTGCAATATAAAATGCTGTATATACCAACAACATTAGGTATTTAGTTATGTACAATTCATAGTAGTGTTAAAGTATTGGTAGTTTGTATTCAGTCCACTCTCCAAGTGTCATAACCATGATTCAACACATGTACATATCAGTCGCTAATGAAGGTATTCTATATGTATATCATGTTAAACCAAATCCATAGAGCCAAAAATCGGTTTAGCCTACTAATGATGAGGACAATGATTATTGTGAGTATTAATAAGGGAACATTTATTATAGCCGCTTCATTCTTCAATAATTGTATAAAAATTATGACCTAACAATATATGTGAACAATGAACATGCCAATTAGTCACAACAGTAATCATGCAATTTTTTATTGTGTTTACGGGATGGAAGGATGCCACTGTAAGGGAAGCCTTCAGGCTACCTTGGGGGTTAAAATACTTCATACTAGAATGCAGAGGCAGGTTTGTACTAGACCTTGGTGAACATGTGGTATGAAGGCTAGAAACCCATGAGTAGGAGGAATGAACCAGAGAAAGAAATAAAAGTTAAGGTGAGACTATAGTTGCGATGGTTGGGGTAAATGGAAGGGTTTTGAGCTCATTCGAAAGAGCATCAAGGTTGTCGTAGCAACTCGAGAAGGCCAAGGAATCCTGCTAATGGAGAATCGAAGAAGTGGAGAAGGTTTAGAGGGACGCGAAGGTAACACGAGGTCAGCATGGAAGGCCCTGAAGAAGGGGTGAAACATACTATTAGGGTGGATCAAGAGAGATGCAAGAGTATGTGGAGGATTTATGGTAGCAGTGTGAAGGGAATGAAAATAAAATAGGGTTGCACGTGAGTGTCGAAGGTGTTGGAGACAGGCTGCAAAGGTAGCTTAGGAAATGGGAGGTCAGGAAGGACTAGCGATAAGAGAGAAGTAAGTTATGGATGTTGTTGAAGTTGAAGGCTGTCGAGGGTTAGGAAATTGGTGAAGGTAATATCATGGGGAACAAATTCCAAGACAAGGATCCAACATGGATGGAAGAAAATGCAAGCGAGGGTTAAGGACGGTTTATTGTAGCAAAAGGGGTACCAACTCGTAAGAAAATGGGGGAAGTGTTGTTATATTGTAGGACTAACACTAGCCTAAGAGATAAACTAACCGAAGAACTAACCTAAAACCAACCTATATCGACCTAATACTAAACCTAAATTAAACATGACTAACCCTAGATTATATTTTGTGAAGAAAAAAGTCTGAAAAACCTAGGGAAAACTCTAACATAAGCCATACCAACCAAGGGATTCCCAGGAGGATGGCTAACCTAAAGAATAAGTTTCCTAGGTTAAGCAACTATCCTAGAAAAAAAGATGAGAAAACTGAAGTCACCGTCACAAGAATACGTACCGTCATTTTGTAACGTGACATGAAGGAAGGTAGTAACCTATCTTAGGGAAAAATGCAACTCTAATGCCACCACTTATTAGACATGCACATCCACCAACATCCAACAAAAATGTAAGAAGCTTGACCTCCTTGTTCTTGTGTTCATCCAACAAATCGAAGTATCACCAAAAGCAGAGATTCGCGAAAGAATTACCAGAAAAAATGGCTTGTATTAACTAGAAAAATTCTTCAAGAGGAGCACATCTATCCAAAAAAACCATAAGAAGGGTAAAACAAGTGCATAGTGATTTATCCCATCCATTATACTTTACAAATGAAAGTGAGGATATATATTTATATTATCTCACACACTTTTACAAATAAAATCCAGTATGACATGCCTTAAAATAAGTTAATTCGAAATTATAAAATGTCAACTGAAAATTAACATAATATAATAATAAAATATATCCTAGAGTAGGATTAAGGTAATCTACCTGGGGTATTTGCATCCCCAGGTGCCAAAACATGCTCAAATAAGCGAATCAGTTTGAATGAAAGGCCAAAGTGAGCTGGAGGGAGGGCATTATTCCATATCTCACCCCTAGAATGTTGTAAAATCCCTCAACGCCCTCCTCAAAGCACAAAAACGACATGGCATGGAGGATGTCTTCCTCTAAGGAAAGAAGTCTAGGGAGAGCAAGGACCCACTGACTAAAGGGCCATAGTTCCAACAGACTCTTAAATTCTCTCTTCCTCTTTGCAAATTTTGCTAGCGATGAATATATTTTTTTGGCTAGTTTATCAATATATAATTAAATTCGAGAAAATAATTTGAAGCATTCATTATAGCTAAGGACTCTTCAGTGTTACATAGTGAATACATAGCAAATGAGCCACCTCACAAATAAATTTATCCTCCAAACCTTCATGGACACCTCTCATAGATGAAGGCCCATTTGATCCAAAAGCCCCCATATGGTGTTTTGCTTCATCCCTGGATTGTGCAGTGTTTTATTTGACTTTCAGAAGTTGAGTAAATTTTTGCATGTGCGACTCTCTCCCTTCATCCATTAGATATGCAAAATATATAAATCAAGCATTGCTCCATCATTTTATTTGTACTTTTATCATACTAAGATTGAATAAAAAGGGATAGAACAAATTTATGCCTTTAACTTTTCCCAATAAACCTCTTTTGTTGCAAGTAAAAACTCTTTACCGGATGTGATGTTAACATATGAAGAATATTCATTAGTTAATGGCATATTAGGAGTTCCCTTATATTTGTGCAATCACACAAGTATTTGTACAATTCTAAAGGTAAATCTATTATAGCCACAAAATACATAGTTTCCATAGCACTAATTATTTTAGATTTCTCAACATCCAACATAAGTTCAATATGCTTGGAATGGGAAAAAATGGTTGTCTTGATTGGGCATTTATGAGACTCAGATGATGCATGGAAATTTAATCCACTTAATTGGATTGTATTATACTACCTTCCCTTGCAAATGGTGTATCTCCATTGAATTTAACGCAGAATAAACAGTTGATGTTATCTTCACCGTTTGGACCTATTACTGGATAAGCCCATTTTTTCACTAACTTCAATGCATGTTTGAATGATATTTTGGTAGCTACTCCTTCACCTTTCTTTTCTAGAGGACATTCTTCTTCAATATTCTTATTATTAAAAAGAGTGGAAGCCCATATGCATCTCCACTAGTATTAGTATGGAATAAATATCACTCATTCAGATTATGCATAGATTACGAAGGATTAAACAAAATAACAATCAAGAACAAGTCTCCCATTCCATTCATTGATGACAGGTTGGACAAACTTCATGAAGCCAAATATTTCTCAAAGCTTGATTTGAGATCATATTATTGTCAAATCAAGGTCAAATTAGAAGATGTCACCAAGACATATTATTTTTAAACACATGAAGGGCACTATGAATTCAAGGTAATGCCTTTTGGATTAGCCACCTTCCAAGGTAATGCCTTTTGGATTAGCCACCTTCCAAGCAGTTATGAATGAACTATTCTAATCCTACGTAAGGAAATTTGTGTTAGTATTTTTTTATGACATCCTTGTATGTAAGGTACATCTAAATCATATGGAACAAATATCTCTCTTGGAAGAACCAATTCTATGCAAAAATGTCAAACTGTTCATTTGGAAAATAAGGTGTATCTTGGTCACAGTATTTAAAAATAAGGGGTCAAGTTAGATCCAAAGAAAATCATTATGCAACTTGAAATTGTGAGCCAATTATATATATAGTGAGAAAAATTTAAAATCATAAGGAGAAAAATACCACATAAGTGCATGTTTAAATTGATTAATATTTATTTTTTCATCACTCAATTTTTTTTGGGAGGGGTTTTAAGCATGATTTTTAAATTGAGCTAGTGTTCGTCTAACAATAAGGCTGTTGCAAAGCATAACTGTGCAATGTGCTTAAGTGATTTGATTGACTCGTAGGAGAACCAGAACACATGAAAACTTGCTCAGCAGACCATAATCTATATATGGATCTCATAAAACTTAAAAGTGTCTATTTGAATCTATTGCAGTCAATTTATTGACCTAGAGCAAAATTTAACAACTTCCATCATTATATAGTGCCAATGAGGAAACAAAATGAACTAACTGCCTTTCTTTATTCAATAGAGAATGAACTAACTGCCTTTCTTTATTCAATAGAGAAAACAAAGGAGATTTACATGCATGAGCAACCAAGGCAGAATACCATCAGTTAGTTGAACAAGGCATGAGCAACAAACAGAAAAAGTCTGCCGCAACCACATGGCCGGTTAGCTGTCCCCATTAAGAAAAGGAGATAACTTGAAAGAATCAATACCGAGGCTACTACGTATCAACATTACACAAAGAACTGTAGCTTCATAAAACAATCTTTAATCTACTCCTTCAAAGAAATCAAATTATGTACACATGGCTTCCAACATATTATTTGTTTTTGTATAGTTTTACAGGGTTTTATATTTGGGAAATGTCTATCATTTGATAAATGGCAATGTCAACTAAGTTTCACAACTTCACAGATTTGATCAAAATAGTGATTTCAACATTCATCATTCATTACAACAAAAATCTAGTGTCTCCATCACTAATATGATATTCAAAATTATGCCCATAAATTTCCACAATTGCAATTGAAAACCTACAAAGCTGCGAACACTAATCAGCTAAAGCTATTAGTACCAGATATTGAATGAGAATACTTACATAGTAAGCAGTGTTCCAGCTGATTCTACTAGCACCAATTTTATTTGCATTCTAATGTTTCCCAACATAATCTTCTTCTTGGAGATTAACCTTGATCCTGTATGTATATCATAATATTCACCACTATTGTAAGTAATCATAAGACAAATTCATAAGACTAGTTGACCATTAATTTATACAACACAATATGCTTCTCACATGAGGACTGGTCAAGTGGGAGTTGCATCTGTAGGGCTCCATTGGAAAAATTGGTATGATTAGGAGCCCAGCTGATGTCGAAATCCTGGTAAAAATATCCCACTCTTCACTTTTCTGCCTGCCGCCTGTAGCCATCCCCACAAGCAAAAAAAGTCAACCACAATATGAAAATAAAAGATGGCACTCTGAATATGGACTAAGCCATGTGTAAGTTCGTTCAAGTATTTCAAATATAGAAAGAGGTGAGATCCACCCATAATAATACCTCCCTATAGCCCCATAAGATGTTGATATCTAGTCTTCACCCCATACTCTGAATAAGGCAGTCTAATCGTGTAATCTGTGCATTCATGGTGATCTTTCACCCCATACTCTGAATAAGGAAGTCTAATCGTGTAATATACGCATTCAAGGTGATCTGATTCAGCATGGAATGTTATTTACGATAGGCACCATAGCGTAATGGAGGAGAGTAATTTACTATGAATAAATAGAATAATAGGCCATAGACGAACACACCATCAAATGAACAATCCATAGGATCATGCCATTGACGGACAATTCAGACGAACATGACATCGATAAGATACCGAAGACAATGATGCACGTGGAAGGGTTGTTGGCTGGATGGACAGGTAACATTTTCCTGACAGGTTCTCTTATGATTTCAAACGCATATTGCATTTGCTAAACTGGTTTTTAATTATGACTTTATCATGAGATGAAGAACTGGTAACATAGATATGTCATCATGAATTTCATTGGCATGGCTCACAAAGAGAAATTATAATATATTTTTAATAGTTCCAACCATATAAAGTATATAAAAAAACGATTTAAGAGATGGAAATGATGGTGTAATTAACCAACATGACCGAACAACCTCACATAACTGGAGACGGAGGAGCCAATAAAAGAGATAAAATGCCTACCTGGAAATTGGACACTATCTGGTAAATTCAAATGCAAATTGAGCATTGATAATGTCCAACAATGCCATTGTTTGCATGACAGGCAACGTCTAATCTTTATGCTCTGGTGTGACCCCTTTGAATATGAAAATTTTCTCTACATGATTAGGTTTTTGTGAGTACCCTCAATTTGTTGGCCATCATAGCCAGTTATCATTTTAAATCCCTTTTCGAGTCATTCTCGTTGAATAATTAGGGTTTTATTTAGGGTACTGGCATTCATTATAAGATTTTTTTCATTAATTTATTTTGATCATTCTTTCCATAACAGTTACATCGCTACATCCTTGGAGAAAAATTCCAAAAGCATTGAGATTAATGAAAAAGTAAAAAACCATATGCAATGAACCGATGTTTTCAGTTACAAACCAGTTGTCACTCACAAACCAAACAACTCATAAAGTCATTTCATGTACCAGCGTAATGAGGCTAGAAACCCACAAAAAGACATCTCATAATAAAATGACTCTAATATATTGTAAACCTATATGTTTAAACTAATAGGAAAAAGAAAAATGAACCACATCCTTACTTGAGGAAAAAATTATTTCATGGGAAAAAAACTGGCATCCATAAACCATGTTTCCACCTCTATAATGCTCAAAGCAAACTAGGATATCTTTATGATTTAAATCTTTAGTAAATCATGTTTCCACATCTATAATGCTAAAAGTCAAACTCATTGAAGAGACTCATTTTCCTTAGTCTTTTGCAAGTTCCATTTGATAGATTAATCACCCTTGGACTCCTAAATCATATTTTTTCCCACTATTGCTTTTCATTTTTTTCCTAAAATGAAACCATGCCATTTTAACAATCATCCACTCACAAAATATTGGCATCAATCATGTACATACCCAACTATGGTGGGAAAGAGGCGTGTTTTTCTGCATCAATCTCATTTCTTACATAATCCCATTTGAAATGATAAATTGTAGGAAACGTTACATACTTGTATACCTTGCTGGGCAAGAATATGAACCTCTATTCTCCTACATTTTCTGCACAACATTCAAAAACAACATTTAAAAACACCATACAATCTAATTACCCTCCAAGAGTAATGCACAACATAATAATGCTGCAAACCAACAAATTCAAAAGTTTCCACATATACGTGAACATTTGAAGTAAAGGATTGAAGAACAATTTGAAATAGCAAACAATATTAAAAAACCATAAACTGGAAAAATACACATTTTAATAATACAAGGCAGTGAAAGCTAGGATTTTAACATAGAGATTAAATGCCTGAAACTAATTCATCTTTTTATGCATCTAAACTGGAATTGATAAAACTATCATGCACAATAGATAATGCATTTTATCATATATCATATTTATTGCCAACGTGTAGTGGGGAGGAACACTTCACCCATCTTCAACATAAGCAACTAAAAATAAAGTTATCACCCAAAATGTTAAAAACTAAATAAAAATGTTGGGAATCAAATCACAAGACACTCAACTATTAGGCCATGCATCAAGTGTCCTAAATGGCACATGCCCTGATTATGGCCATGTGTCCCATGCATCATGTGTCCTAAATGACACATGCCCTCATTATGGCCCTGTGTCCCAACATTAGCCAGCGGGTGATGTACCCTTTCTCGGCTTTGATAAATTGTTTTTGGAGTATTAATACTTCAATAATAATGCATTGATCCTATAGATGATCACTTTTGGGAATATTGACCCTCTTGAGGGGTCATCTGTAAGACCCACCAATGCAGCAATTAGGATGTATAAGTTGGAGGATGGAGGATAGCATAGTGATATTGGTGTTAAAAATAACTATGATTGTGGGATCTAGGATATGCATATATATCGCTGATGAATTCATTCTACCAGACAGCTTAGGATCCCATATGTATGTGGATAACCAAGTGATTCATTCTTGAACCACAGAAATCACATTAGTGTTTCCTTCAAAAACCAACGTTCTTCTAGCTTTTGTTGGGAAATATTTTATCCCTCACTAAAGCTTTCTCTACGTATCTTGTATAGGATCTAGGTATCTAGAACTCTAGCTAGACTATGTAACAAAATATATCATGTCAATATTTTATACGTTAGATATTACATGCCCTGGATCTAGGTATCTAGAACTCTAGCTAGTTTGTGGTCCCCTTGATATGTGGATATTTTGTTCTCTACTCTTCACAAATCGTAGATTATGTGGGATATTCAAGATTTTAGTCATTTAATATCTTTGTGGATTTTTCCATTCCAGTGGCTTATTGTGGGGTCTCATTCATCAAGGGAAGAGACACTCAAACCATATAGTGCAAGGTTTCAAGGCCTCCTCTACCTCTATAGGGGATCTTTCCCCTTGGCCATTAGTAATGGGCATAGCTCAAATAGTGAGCTCCCTTTTGTTCTCGAGAAACTCATGAAAACCAGTGGTCTATTTAGATCCAAATCATGTCCAAGAAGAATATTATTATTTGATGAATACAAGATTAATTTGCAAAATTTTCAGCTAATGGTCCCCAATCAAATATCTCTTTTGTTGTTGAGAAACTAATTAAAATCAGTGGTTTCTTTAGATCTTTGGAAAAGGAATTTTCTTCTTGGAATTCCTTGAGCCCTCGGATGGAGCACGTATTATGAAAAAAGGTCCTTGGACAGGGGGTTTTCACCCTAGGAAAACAGTAAGCTCGCTTTTGTTGTGGAGAAACTAATGAAAACTGGAGGTTTCTTCGGTTCAAATTATGTTCAAGAAGACTATTATTATTTCATATATAAGAGAATAATTTGCAACTTATCAATTTATGGCCCTTGATCAAAGCTATTCAACAGTGGGTTTTGGAGTCTTGGAAAGCTCCTTTGACAAATGTTGTGCTTATCCACCCCCGGAAAAGGGATTTTCACCCTTGTATAGAGCCTGTATTATGAAAAAAGGGTCCCTGGATCGTGGAGATTGAGATTTGATCCACTTTAAGAATCCCTGTTAGCAATGACCATATGGGTATGTCTTCCTAGCCTTTCATATTAGAGGCTATCTAAGAGACCTTAAGGATTATATTACATTGAAGCAAAGGCTTGTATAAGGAACAATACAAATATTTCCATTTCCAGTAAAAATGCAAAAGCTAGATATTAATATGACAAAGACGCTATTTGACATTAGGGCCTTACAAATATTCCAATGTTCTTTTATTAAGTTCCTTCTTACAGGACTAAATAGGCCACTCGCAACTAGTACACTTATTAGTGATGCTAAAATCCATTAAATCTAGGGTTTGTAAACTGGTAAAAACAAACAACAAAAATGATCGAAATAAACCAGAAATGAAAGAAAATAAAGGGTTTAGTGAATAATACGCTATAATGAGATTAATGTCGTGTGTATTGGTAAATTTTCCGAGGCAAGAATAAGTCACAATGGTGGGCTTGTGAGCAGTCACAACATAGCTCCAGGTACTCCTCTTTTTTTTATTTCTTTGCCTTGCAGGTCTCGTCCATTTTCTTTTCCTTGTGCAAGATTTTGGAGGCAGATACGTCCAAGGATCAAATCCCGCTACCTCCACCAAATTGAACCTGCATGAAGAGTTTGGTTTTTCATTTATATCTATATCGAATGTCCTGAGTGGCTCTTGGTGCTATAACAGTTGATGCGTTGGAACTTGAATGGTCATCCAATACTAAGTAATTCAACGCATTCCCAACCACGTTTAATCACATATATTTAAACTAGAATACCCCTGAAACAAGGGAAATGAAAAGACGAAGAGAACTTCAATATGTTGCAAAATGAGAGAAAGTTGTGTGTATGTACATAATATAATATTATGTGTTGAAAGAAAGTTTATCTTATTTATGGTAAGCATAGTAGTCAATGAATTCGAAAAGAAACTCTATTGCAAGCACAAATAAGCAATAAATAGAAACCCATGTAATCAATGGCAAGTAAAATTAAATGCATTGTAACACCTTGGTTTTGACCCCATGGTATTGAATTGCATATTATGTAAATATTTTAATTTGATAATGCTATGGAGCTCAAGGCAAAGGCCCCACAATGGATTTAGTATTTTATGTATCGATGATTAAAAATCGATGCCGATGGTTTATGTGCTAGACAGGCACAATATGTTTTGAGACGTCATGTAACTATGCAATTAATAAAAAGACCACAACTAGCTATGCGCCTCAATGTTAAAGAGATGGGGCCATGATTTCACAAGGAATAGGGAGGGGAAACATTAAAACCCTTGAGCCAATGGGGAAAATCCAAATGTCTAAGGGAAAACCCATAAAGTGGTCAACTATCCATTTTGTCCTTTTGTGCCCAGTCATCTAGAAGCGGTTGAAGAAGTTATCTCCTTTGGATGGGAAAGGTATGGAGGTCACAATTCGAATTTGGGAAGCCACCCATTTTTGGAAAATGCGTTTTTGACTTGTTGGGCAAGTAAATGCTTGGAAATGCATGCCTAATCCATTATGCACCCATGCCTTTCATTCCTCACCTATTATCATTCATGTGGAGGCTCTCTTAGGTAGGGAAATCTTGGAGAGCTCTTTCATTCACGATTTTGTCTACTTGTGTGTTTTCCCTCACGTTTTGCAGGAGTTTTCTTCATTTTCCCCATGGCTAGGAAGTTGTTTTGGAAATGCTTAGGGGCTGAGCTCTCTCTTGGACATTTTTTTCTTTTGTTTTCTCATTACCCGGCTGGGAAAACCCATTGTTTTGGTTTCACAATGAATGGAAGAAGAGATCCACGTTTTTTGGGTGTTTGTTGTGGTCGTTTTGGCCACGTGAATCCCATAAACGTTTCTGAATTTGAATCCATGAGATGGGGATTTGTAAGGGTCATTTTTTCCTATGTGAATCTGTTGAATCGTTGTTGAATTCGGGTTGGTCACCCAGGGGATGATTTCCCCATTCACCAAATCGTTTTTGGTTGAAAAACGTTTTCCTTCATACCCAACCTATGCATTTTGTTGTTGTGTCCATCCTTGTGATGGCTTGGAAGATTAAGTCCAAGGATCCCATCCATTAGATGGTGTTGGAGGAGCAAGTCGGTATGTCAACTTGAACGACAGCTGACTTAGTCGATCGATCGACTAAGTCGGTCGGTCAACTAAACTAGAGATTAGGTTGGCCACCTAAGGTCGTGTCGGTTCACCGAACCGATAGGTAGTTATTTTGTAACTGTTTGTAAATCATATATATTAGGTTGTTGAGCCATATGAGAAGTCGGTTCAGTTCTCTGTATTGTATAGACCCATTCATGTTAATATAATCTATTAATTCATCTACTTGTTCTTATCGCTTGCCTCTGTTATGTATGTATGTTTCACTCTGTATTATTGGTAACCTTATGTGATCTGTGAGATTACAACATTGGTTCCATTGCCGGTAGTACATGTCTGAGATGTATGCAAACAAATGATATCTAAACAGGATATTAAGGACCAGTGGGAACGTAAAATTGCAAATTATTTGCAGAATTACGCACGAAGAAACAGATTAACGACCGCACAAGCAAAAGCAAGATTCTTTACAGAGACACGTGAGAAGTTTGTAGAATCAGTGCCCCAACTTTTGAAGAAAATCTTGGATGAAAAATCCGGAAGGGACTAAATATCAACAGTTGCTAGAAAAACTTATCTAAGGGGGAAGAACAAACTTGTCAGAGTGGTTCGAAAAAATTGCCTACGACTTCTGCGAGGAGCAAGCAGTAGAAGATAGAACTTCAGTGGAAACCGTCAAGGAGAAATTTTACACAGACCTCACCGAGCAATTTCTGTGTTCCTTACCGACCTTGTTGTTTAAGTTCCTGATTGAGAAGGGAGTGGGTCATATTGTCGAACCTCGTCCATCACTTCACGGACCGCCATTACACCCTAACTGGGTAGAAAAGCAAAAGAGGTGGGAAAAATTCATTACTGAAAGGGAGTGGAAATACTTCCTAAGGAAGTAGACCGAACTATCCGGGCTTTCTAAAGCATCAGGTAGGATATGGGGGGGTAGCTGGTCATATGTCGGGATAAAGTGGAGTTGATTCCAGTCGACTAGAAGCAGATACCAATCACTAGTAATGAGAAGTCGATCAAAAGGAAAATCAAGAAGATAGTATCACACAAAGGTATGTCGGACGTTGCACAAAGGAGGGAAGAAAGAAGAGAAAGAGCATTAGCGTTGCACAAAGGAATGAGTACTAGGGCGACCAACCAGGAAAGAAATCTGCCAGAGTCGGGTCATGACCGACAAGAAGAAGGCGTGGAAGAAGAGGCGTCCCCTACGGAAGAAGAATTGTGGATAGAGCAGCTAGAAGCTCTCCAATTAAGAGCTCCCCAAGAAGGAACAACTCTATCTCCTTTGAATTTGTGTACCCGGATACAAACTATTGTCGAAGAGGACCTTCGACTAGGAGCTGTTGACTTTGGTATATGGAGCCGACTAGACGATGAGACATACACTGGAAGACACCTCATTATACATCGACCAGAAGAAGGAAATCAGGTTACCTTTCAAGTGGTACCCTCCAACCGAAGTATCCACTTACTTTTACTGACACGTGAAGGAGAAGCCCCCCTGCCAAATACAACTTTGGAGGACACAGAACATTCAGAACTGTGGACAAGTAACTGCAGTTGGACATCAACAGAAGAAGTCAAAATAAACCAACGGCTGGTCAAAGATGAAACGACAAAAACAACCGACAGAGATGAAAGTTTCGTCGACAATAGTTCTGCAGCAAGGAATAAGCAAATAACCCCACCGCCCCCAACCCCACCTCCACCACCGCCACCTCCTGAAAGCAGCGACAACGATTTTGACATGGGTCATGGGTTAGCACATATTCCTCTATATGAGGGGGATGAGGACCCCAGACGACACTGGCTCATCTGTGAGTCGACTTGGGAGGCTAACCAAGCTACGGACGAAGACAGGCAGATGGCACAGTTTGTCGGTGCCTTGAGGAAAAGGCCATTAACTTGGTATATGAAATTTTCTGAAAGACAACCTTGAGCAACCAAAGCCAAGATCAAAGCACAATTTCTATCATTTTTCAAAACTCCAAATGCAAAACATCTGGTAGCAAAGAAATTAAAAACAACATCGCAAAAGCCAGGAGAAACTGTCCATAATTATGATGAGCGATGGAAAGACCTTCTTAGCCAATTGGAATATGTTATAGATGAACAATTATTAATCTAGTGGTTTCTTGCAGGTTTATCTCAGAAAATCCACTGACACATAAGTTTGGAAATATTCAAGTCTTACGAAGATGCGCTTACAAAATCTCTCCAAGTGGAAATGGATGAGGACATACCAGCATACTCCACTGATCATAGACTAGAAGAACAGCTTGAGATCGTGTAGAAGTCTCTAAAATAATTAAACCTCAAAAGTCAAGATATCTGGTGCACGAAGTGCTCGACGACCAGACATTCAAAAGACAACTATCGATAGGAAACCAGCCGACAGGACGTTTGATTCGTACAGACAAAAAGTTTTTGTGACATTTTCCAGGAGCATAGAGACCACTCGACAAAATATTTCCCGTTCAACATAAAGAATGGCAAGGCATCTTAGTGTGCAATTTGCGAAACTAAAAATCATAACACAGCCGACTGCCATTTGAACCTGAAGAACCGACAAAATTATCATGCAGTCTACCAGACCACTATAGTTTCACAAAATAATGAGCAAAAAAACTTACCAAACGATCAGAACAATCAAAGATATGAAGGTCAAACATATGAGCTCCAGTATGACAATCGACGTGGAGGCTACGGAGGTCAAGGTCGATTCTTTGGAAATCAAGACAACTGACCATGTTGACCCATCCAATGCTTTACATGTTATAAGGAGGGACATCGGTATGCAGACTATCCACACAAGGACAAAACCGACCTCAAATTTTGTACTCATTGTGGAGTAGGGGATCACTCACTAGAGGATTGCCCTACCATGGTGGAAAAAAAAAATGTTAATGTCTTGTCGTGTGTGCAAAAAAATGATGTACTAAATACAAAGAATTTGCATATTGTAACCCGACAAGGGACAAAAAAAGGAAGTGATAACCTAAGGATCAGCAAAATAAAAGAGAAAAATGTCTACCCTGATCCACTTAAAGAAAAACAAACATATAAAGAGGCAACAAATGTATTCAAAGAATTTGCACGACAGGAAGAGGCTAATGACAATCGACATAACACAATAAAATAATTAATACAACTCGTACAAAAAGATAACTTAGTATCTCATTTCATCGACTTGCTATATGAAATAAAACACAACAACATCGAAAAACAAACAAAGAATATCTAAATTTTAAATAAAAAATATAAAAGTGATACCGACCCACTTGTCGACCTAGAAATTGAAGGATACCATGTCCGACAAGTAGTGCTTGACTTTGAATCACAAGTAAACATCATGACTTGTGACACTTGGGAACAAATGGGCAGACCTCGACTATATGAGTCAGGTATATACCTCAAACTAGCTGACTAGGGCCTAATTGAACCTATTGGAGTCTGGAAAAATGTTGATACAACTATAAAAGGAATCTCGACTAAAGTCGACTTCGAAATCGTTGACCCTAAGGAAGGATCCAGTTCCTTCCCAGCATTAGTAGGTCGACCTTGGGGTAGAAAGATGAAAGCGTCGATATCCCTAGACAAGGAAAGAATAAAATTGAAAGGAAATGGACAAAAGGTCATTGTACCTATTCATCCATCCCAAGGAGAACCATGGATAGAACCTATCGATGAAGAAGTTGACATCTGACAACTTTATTAGATATAAAACAATGCAGATTATATAGAACCTAATATCTACAGAGAACTTCATTTAGGCAACCAAGACTCAGTCGGTTATAATTCAGATGCAGAATTATATGATTGGGAAGTCAAGAACTGCGAAACACAAACAAGAGGGTGTTGGACTATTCAAAAAGTACAAAAAAATCCCACCCAACAGTGCTTCATAGTGTCCATTGTCCCAAAAATCTTTGAGAAGAAAATTAGGGAATACCCTACTTTAAAACCTACCAATGTAAATANATGCATAATTTAATTCCGCATCCAATGAGCTCTCCTGATCAAAATTTGAGTAAAAACACAGGGAGATATGTCAAAAATACAAACAAAAAAAGTAGTTTTTTTTATGATAGCTATCCCCAAATTTATATTAAAAAAGTGTTTA
>LPNX011102357.1:510803-575185 GCA_001517045.1 Pseudotsuga menziesii
GTAGAACAAGTTTCCAAAAATATTGGTGAACATGGCCGACTTCAAAGCCTAGTAGAAACTTTTACAGGACAAGCTGCTAAATGGTGGGATACCTATCAAACAAGACTGTAGACCTGGATAGCAACTTCAACTTACTTTGTAGAAAGATTTGGAGGACAGAAGTTAACCAAATAGGCTCAGATACCTCTATTCATCCAAGGACAGAATCCAGAAGATTATTTTAAGACATGTGAAAAAGAATGGAGAAGACTTGGATGGAAGGATGAATGAACATGGCCACACCTGTTTCCATCAACCCTCGCCGACTTACCAAACAAATGGTATAAAATAGAAGAATCTAGGGGTGAAACATTCTTATGGCATGAACTCAGAGAAAATTTCATTAAATATTTCAACTTTATCCCACAAAATGAAAAGATGGTCGAAACAACAAAACAGATTAAAGAATTTATACAACCAACAAATAAACCCTTAAAAGATAACCGACAGACAATGAACTGTAACAATATACAAACCTAGACAATACCACAGTCGGCAAGACTACAGTTAGAAAATGAAAATACAGAAGGGAAAATCTTTAGATGGAAATCAAACCATGTCGAAACGACCAAACCTATTCGTACAGTCCTTAAAGTTGAAACAACCGACAAGGAGGAGACCGACCGAATGTGTACAACTGACTTCCCTGCCACATTCTCCTAGTTTAAAGAAGGAAGACGACCAATCAATGAAGCCAAAGCACCAGAATGGCTAGATGTTAAAGTCAAAGTTAGAGAATTCGACATCTCAAATGATGACCGAACAAAAATGGTAAAGATTGGTGACTACTGGAGTGAAGAGCAGACCACAGAGATAGATAAACTTATTAAAAGAGTTCCAAGATGTATTTGCTAGAGATTATAAAGACCTCAAAGGCTTAGTCCACGAAATGGGAGAAATGAAGATTGACACTAAACCTGATGTTCGATCTGTGAAGAAAAGGCCATGTAAGCTAGATCACAAATACAAAGAGATAGTCAAAAAGGAAATTGATAACATGCTTGCAGCAGGCATCATCTACCCTATTGACCAATCAGAATGGGTAGGTCCAATGGTTGTACAACCTAAGAAACATGATCCGACCAAACTAAGAATTTGTGTCAACTTCAGAGAACTAAATAAAGTGACACTGACAGACCCATTTCCAACTCCTTATGCAGATGAAATCTTAAATGAGGTTGTAGGACATGAATGCTACTCATTTACAGATGGATTCTCAGGTTATAACCAAGTACCAATAGCTAAAGAGGATCAGAAAAAAACAACATTTGTATGTGAATTTGGCTCATTTTCTTACAAGTTTATGCCTTTTGGATTAAAAAATGCACCTACAGTATTTTCTAGAATTGTTGTCAAAACATTTCAAGAATATATTTACAAAACCATGGCAGTATACTTTGATGATTGGACCATATACTCCATGTTAAAAGATCATTGCAAGTGGCTAAGACTTATGTTGGAAAGATGTCAACAAATCCAGTTAGCCCTAAATATCAAGAAGTGTATATTTGTCACCCCTATAGGGATATTGCTAGGACACATTGTCTGTAAGGAAGGCATTAATCTCGACTTTGCAAAAATAAAAATTATCCTCGACCTAAAACCACCAGTAAACCCAAAACAAGTCAGGGTGTTACTTGGCCACACAGGCTATTACAAAAAATTCATAAGATATTATTCAGATATGACCTATCCTCTCGAAGAAATATTAAGGGAAGATAAAGAGTTCAATTGGACAGAGGAGTCCCATATATCATTTGAAAAATTAAAAGAAAAACTAGTCGAAGCACCAATCCTAAGGTTTCCAAACTGGTCGATCAAATTTCATATTCATATTGATGCATCATGTCTAGCAATAGGAGAAATATTAACTCAACCAGGAGATGATGGAATGGATTATCCTATAGTTTACAGTAGCTGAAAATTAAATAAAGCTTAAAGAAATTATTCGACAACAGAAAGAGAAGCATTAGGAATGGTCATTGCAATAAAAAAATATCGACATTATCTTCTAGCTAACCCATTTATATTCTATACTGACCATCAAGCACTTAAGTACCTTGTCAATAAACCTCTACACCATGGAAGGATTTGTCGATGGCTACTTCTATTTCAAGAATTCGAATTTGAAGTTGGTGTTAGACCAGGTAAGTTAATGTCGGTCCCGACCATTTATCCCGAATCGACACATGAGAGGAGACGACAGGAGTCGAAGATGACTTACCTGATGCACATCTATTTCAAATAGAATCCATCCCAGCAGAGTTAGAGGAAATAGCCCAGTTCTTAGAATATGGACAAGCACCAGAAGGAATGAGTACAAAGAAGAAACAAATCCTAGCTATGAAAGCTGCACCATACAGTCTTATAAATGGATTTATTTACAAGATGGGATTAGATGACATCCTCAAAAGGTGTGTACTGGAACATGAAAGAGACAACATTATGTATGAATCACATTATGGACCTGCATGAGAACATTTCCAAGCAGACACAACTGCAAATAAAATCCAACAGTCATGGTTATGGTGGCCGACACTTCACAGAGATTGCAAAAAATTTGTAAGTCAATGTGACAGATGTCAACGACTAGGTCGACCCCTGCCTAGCACAGAAATTCCTTTGATATCAGTAAACCCAAGTTTGACATTTGTAATTTGGGCCATAGACTTCATAGGACCATTTCCTATACCAACAAAAAGGACTGGCACGAGGTATATCATAACTGCAGTTGAATATGTAACCAAATGGGAAGAAGCAGAACCAGTCGACACATGTTCTAGTGAGATAGCTGCTAAGTTTATCTATGAGAATATCATCACCAGATTTGGATGTCTACTAACCCTAATTAGCGACCAGGGAACACACTTTATCAATATAACTATCAAAACCCTAACCAACCAGTTCCAAATCGACCACCGACGGAGTACAACATACCATCCTTAGTCGAATGGAGCAATTGAAGCATTTAATAAAACATTAACAAAAGGATTAACGAAAATATGTAATGCTGACAAGGACGACTGGGATGAGAAAATACCTGTAGTATTATGGGCATATAGAACAACATATAAACAATCGACTGACCAAGCCCCCTTTCGAGTAGTCTATGGACAAGAAGCAATAGTTCCATTACACTTTCGAAAACATACACCTATTATTGCAGAGATCCTACATGTCGATGTCGAACAAGGAAGAAAGGACTGACTACTACAACTGAGTAAACTAGAAGAACACTGACTACTCGCGATGCAACATCAAGAAATTCATAAACAACAACAAAAATCATGGCATGACAGAAAAAACAAAAACAAAAACTTGTCGGTGGGAGATCTTTCTTTACTATACAATAGTCGGGTAAAAGGTAAACCTAAAAAACTACATACATAATGGATGGGACCCTATGTTGTCGAAGAGATACATACCAATGGATCAGTCCGACTAAGAACGTTACAAGGCATAGTATTTCAGAAACTCGTTAATGGAGCCCGACTAAAATGCTACAGATAAAAAAAAAATCATATAATGACCATAACGGTTAAACAAAAACTATAAAAATCTAAAAATCCAAAAAGCAAAATAATACCATACATGCAGAAAACTATGACAGGAAATCACCACTGCGACAACCAACATCAAGCCCATCGACATAACGCCATCGACCATTTTCATTACTGACATCGACTGATGACCTCGATAGTCCCATCACGCATTCATGACCTCGAGCGCTGAAATCAATTCGCCATTAACGCACACTCAAGTGTTCCAGCTGGAACATCACGTCCACCATTAATACACTCATCGACGAAAACATCCAAAGCGTCCCCTATAAATACTGGACCGCTAAAGGATCATTCACCGCAATTCATACAAAGAGAGGATCATAGAATCCAGACGACTGAAAGCCGAGAATACCTTAGTGAAATCGACCACCAAACCAACAAGATGGCACCCAAACAGACTAGCGCCTTAGCCAAAGCCAAGTAATTACAGACTGCAGAAACACCTTTAGTCTGAAGGTTAAAGAATATTAAGAATGCTAAGGTGCAGGAAGGCTCATGGAAAAAACTATGGACTAAGATACAAGAATGGGCTTATGTCGACAAGAAGCCTACTCAAGCTGCAGAGAAAATAAAATGTAGTACCATCTTCAACTATGTCAATGCACCACTCATGGTTAGTTTCGGTGGCACAAAATAAATAGCCATCAAGTTTATAATAAGTTGGTACCACAACGGCCGATTTTACTTCGACTAACCGGTCGACGTCTCTGGGGAAGTCATCTCTAAGCTAACAGGACTTTCAAACAAAGGAGACCCAGTACTAGTCGGTATCAAAGAGGGACTGGTCGAAGAACTAACCAGGTCAGCTTCGGGAAAAAACTCGAAGGGGTTGACGATTAGTCAAATCACATCCCGAACGTCACAGATTGTGGCCAAAATAATAGCCATCACACTCATCCTGGAAGGTCGAGGCAGCGACCTCAAATTAGACATGTTAGAGGCTGTCAACACCATTGCCACAAATGGAAAGATATACAGATGGGATGAATATGTCACCGACATGGTCAAGACCATCTGTGAAAGATGCCAAGAGATGGGAGGAATCATCAGGTTCCCATCCCTCATACTATGGATAGTCATGTACCATATTTTCCCCGAAGGAAACCAAATTCTTCAAGAATCGATAAGGTTCCACATGTGGAGATTCAGACCATTCTCCCAGAAAGGAACCTTGAAGGAACTTGAAGACGGAAAAGTGTTGTTGGAGAACTGGCTCCAACAGCTAAAAGTATGCATGACTAGATGGAGGGTGCCTCAAAACATCCGACGAAGTCTACCAAAAAAGTCCTACATCCAGCTAGAGATCGACCATACTTTGGTGTGGTACATGCAGGGCAAAAAATAAAATGCAAAAGCCCTTGATTATTATCTGTCGGTCGAATAGATATTTCGGGAACTGTCTCGACAAGCTAGGACAAAAATACAAATTCCAGCGAAGGCTAAGGAAATCGACTTCTCAATTGAGGAGCCATTAATAGACCAGGAGAAATAAGAGCATTCTGAGCTGAACCTCTACATCAATACCTTTGTGTCGGAGGAGACACCTGTCGAACACACTGGTCGACTTCAAATAATCATCAAACTTTCGACAGCACAGAGGGTAGAACCACAGATAGAAGAAACACAGGTAGGGAAATAGGTAATCACTCTGGCTGCAGAAAGTCTCATCCCAACCCAGGAGCCAAGAGGAGAGATAGAACCAGAAAACCTAGAATATGCTATCACAAAAGACATTATACGGAAATTTTCGAAAGAGATAGCAGCTGGAAGAAAGAGGAGAAGAACACAACAATGACAACAAGGAAAAGGTAAGTGCAAGCTTATCATTGCAGAATCATCAGACGACGAGGAGGAACTGGGAACTATAGCCATCGACATAATAGAAGATTCCACAGCAAATAAAGTGCCGGTGGAAACCCAGTTCCAAAGATTTGTCGAGGTAGGAGCACTACCAGGTCGACTAAAGAAATCCAAGATCACCCACACATCGATGCCTGAAAACGTCGTAGATCTTGTGTCTACGCCTCCACCTTCATCCTTGACAAAAGTAACAGAGGAGAAAATACCAGAACAATAGTCGATAAGCCCAATCGGCTTGTGCAAAAGTGCTATGTCAGAAGCTGTGAAAGAGAAGTTCGACAAGGACAGAGACCTCCACGCTTACATAGAAAAATTATTTGCGATCTTCACCCAAGTGCAGAAGCTCTCTACAAAATCACCTCTCTTCGAAGTCAGAAGGTACCCACTATCAGTCCTCCAAACTAGCCAAATACCCCACAAACCAAATATCTTTGCAACTATAACTTCGACCTTTGAGAAAAATCCAGACACGGAAGCTGAATTTGCCAGACGTCGAACCTCTACTATTACTCCGACTGTACCAAAACCCCACCTACCATCCACTGATTCGACCAGAGAAGAAGAAGAAAATATCGAAGACATAAATCGAGAAATCAACCAACTCTTCTACGACTTGGATTCAACCCCTTAGACCGACAACCCACCACTCATCTACAATTCCACCATCCCAATCACACCCGACCATTCCCCAACCCCATCGCCACCACCACCACCCTCCGAATCAGAACCCCTGATCCAAACAACTGCACCAGAACCAACCCTACCTCAACCATCAGCACCAACTGCATCCACTTCTGCACCCCCTACATCTAACCAACCAGAGGCAGTAGTCATCCCACCTCCCCAAATATAGAAACCATCAATCACCGCAATACCACAAACCGAAAATCTTGACTCGACTTTTGCAGGTACATAGGTGTCGACACAAACAGAAATGGAAAAGCATAAGAAGAAGAAGGAGAAACAGAAGAAGGAGCATCATGGAAGGCCATCAAAGGTCAATATCAAATTGAAAGATGAAACCTCACTGATCGATGTAGAGCTAGGACAACTCCTGAAAACCCTAGCAATCGAAGCAAATACAAGGAGCTAGCAAAGACGTAAAGAACTCGACAATAATGACGAAGAATAGGTGGAGTTCCTCAACAAATGCAGAAACCTTGCACAATTAGTAATGCCAGGACCAGTAGAGGTCGACACCGACAAACCGCTCGAAAGATCTTATCAGCTATTTGAAAGCATGGTGTCAGCACTCCAAATATAGCTTCAGGAAACAAAGGAGGAGCAGAAAGAAGAAACCGTGTGACTACTGATGGCGCAGCACACCGCCTTCTCTGAAGCCTACAAAGTGTTACAAGATCACATTGAAGAGGCTATTATCATGGAAGAAATACTACGAGACTGGCCTGCTTACTACGGACGAGTCTATCAACAAACCAGGCAGACCCGGCAGGAGATCCAAGCACTTGAGAAGAGGAGGCCCATTGATACAGCACTTAGAAGCACAATTGAAGATAAAACAGTGCTGGAGACAACTAAACTGTAGAAAATCAAGCGAGAATCTCATCAGTGGGTGCACCAAGCTGTTCCCAACTTGGAAAAAGTCCACATCATCTGCCCGTAGATGAAATGACTTATAAAGACTGCAGAGGAGAAGGACCAGTTTATGGGTCCCGACATGGAGAGAATAGCTGAAATCTCCATTTCAGAGAAGATGTCAATCTTATCAAGTCTGACTACACTCACCATCGACATCCAGAAAATATTGCAAAGTTGGACGGATTTCCAACATCACCTAGCAGTGACAACCCTAGTAATTGTCGAAGTTTGTGTATAGAAAATACCAACCATCAGACTTCACAGCCCATGAAGACCAAACACATCATAATGACTACTAATACAGATAGGAAGATTTTTGTACCTCCCTATTTCTTCGGGACGAAGAAACATTTTGTTCATGGGGGAGATGTTGGAGGAGCAAGTCAGTATGTCAACTTGAACGACAGCCAACTTAGTCGATCGACCGACTAAGTTGGTCGGCCGACTAAACTAGAGATTAGGTCGGCCACCTAAGGTCGTGTTGGTTCACTGAACCGACAGGTATTTATTTTGTATATGTTTGTAAATAATGTATATTAGGATGTTGAGCCAGATGAGAAGTTGGTTCAGTTCTCTGGATTGTATGGACCCATTCATGTTAATATAATCTATTAATTCATCTACTTGTTCTTATCTCTTGCCTCTGTTATGTATGTATGTTTTAGTCTGTATTATTGGTAACCTTATGTGATCTGTGAGATTACAACATATGGCTGGATGTGTTGAATGTGATTGTTGGTTTGGTTGGGCAAGTCCAAGGACCTCATGTTATTGGTTGTTTCCTTAGCAACCTGTAAAACCCAATTCCTTATTGGTTTAGCTGGACAGTTTGTGAAACCCAACAGTGTGTTGGCTTGACTATGGATGTATGGTTTTGGCTATGTGTGAGCTTGTTGTTGTTCCCTAGTTCCTTGAGGAATCATTCCCAGCTCAGAGGTGGCAATGCAACTGATATATTGATGAGCACATTGGCCTATAGTTCAGTGGAACGTTGCAGCGACATAGCTAGTTACGAGGAAAGCTTCTTCTCCAGATAAGTATTCTTGTGTATTTAATATCTGTAATGAATTTGTTTATGAATTAATATGAACATGATGAATGCTTGAATTTGTTGAACAAAATGCATTTGATTATTCTTTATTTACATGTCCTATGCATCTGTATATGTTTTTATTCCAATGCATTTTTATGTTTGTGTTCATGGGGCTAGATTTCCTATATTTGATAATTGTGAAGTCGCATTCTCTCTCTGGTAGAGGGGTGGGGACGTGACATGCACATTAATTTGTCAGACAAGAAAGTATACATATGTGTGTAAATGAATAAAATGCTAGGTAGTGATCAATTTTGACTCTAATTATATTGGGAATCAACATTGGTATTTTCCTTTGGTAGGGGGAGTGCAGGGATTGAGGGTTACAATTTTAAGTGTGAAAGGGACAAATAATGAAGGCGCGTCTCTTGATTTTTTTGAAGTCATACATATGAAGTGTACTTCATATTTGTGTAGCATTTTAAGTAGAGCGATAGTCCAATTCACATTTCTTCTAATGTTGTAGTGGATACCCCCAAAGTAGGGGAAATGAAACGCTGGGAAGAATTTCAATATGTTGTAAAATGAAAGAAAGTTATGTGTACATAAACAATGTAATTTTATCTATTTGAAAGCAAGTCTAGCTTGAAAGGAAAATTATGTTGCAAGTACTAATAAGCAATAAATAGAAACCCATGCAAACGATGGCAAGTAAAATGAATTGTACATTAATTTGTCGTATAAAAAAGTATACATATGTGAGTGAAACAATAAATGGCT
This sequence comes from Pseudotsuga menziesii, assembly GCA_001517045.1. NCBI lineage: Eukaryota > Viridiplantae > Streptophyta > Pinopsida > Pinales > Pinaceae > Pseudotsuga > Pseudotsuga menziesii. The sequence continues at coordinate 519,678 of LPNX011102357.1, forward strand.
ACGTAGAGATCAAGTTTGGCTCTAAATATATTGGAAATAAACAATGGTATTTTCATTTGGTAGGGGGAGTGCAGAGATTGAGGATTGCAGTTTTAAGTGTGAAAGGGACAAAGAATGAATGCGTGCCTCTTGATTTTTTATGAAGTCATACATATGAAGTGTCTTTCATCTTTGCATAGTGTTTGAAGGAGAATGATGATGTAATTTGGATTCCTTCTAATGTTGCAGTATGTGGAATTGATACAAAGGTCAATTCTTGATGTTCATTGTTACTAATGTCAATGGCTGACCTTGTTAATGTCAATCCTTGGGATTTATGGATAGTCAATGCCCAAGCTACCTTGAGGGTGATTTGTTCTATACAAGATTAGTATCTTATATTGGTTGATAGAAGTAGTCAACAAAAAACATATAAGGCTCAATATGCTACGATTCTTATGAAAATGAGGGCAATAACAAGAATGTGATGCTCCCTACTAACATCATGGTGTATTGGATGCAATGCGAGTATGCTTGTTTTCAAAAAATATCCATTACTAACTTTCTTTCCTAAAACTTTCTCATAACATGCCTATAATTATTTTTATGATAGAAGTCTTCAATAAAACACTTATGTATTAAACAAAATGTGTATAAATAATAATCTTGTGTATTAACTTTCTAAGAAACAAAATAATTATTAATTAATAGAATAAATTAATCAATATATGATATATTAGTTTAAAATAATATAATATTAAATTTTAAAATATATAAAACCAAGAAAAGAATTTAATTATATATAATAAATAAATTTTATATAAATATAACACTATGAAATAATATAATAACCTAAAATATATAATATGGAATTTAGAAAAATAATATAATAATCTAAAATGATATAATATTGAATTCATAAAGTATTTAAATTAAAACCATTTTAATTATATATAATAATACAATTTAAAATATGGGTGTTAAAGAACCTACTTTCTGTATGATTCTTTGAAGTTGCCAGTGAGCTTCCCAACTTTGAATCTTTGAGATTCCATGAATATTTTAGAGAGGAACCACCATGTTTGCTTCTGCACTACTATGATTAAAATCACTTTATTAAGTGGGGAATCCATCTCCCATACTACTTGTTTCCTAAAAAACTTGAAATCAATGGGACTAAAAACTATCCCAGGGTCCCATTGCTTGTATTGCACTCCAACAATTAAGAGTGCTCTCCAACCCATACCATTAGGAAAGAGAATTCCGGGATCCCATTTTCTTGTATGTATTATTCCAAACATCAGTACATAATATATATCATCAAAGTACATAACAACATAATAAAAATCTACATCAAGGAGGTGCCTCATCAAAAAATCATGAAATTGATTATACCTCCAAGTAAGTAGACCACCATTTTCCAAGTGCATACAAACTTTAAGTGACCAATCAAATTTGCTCCAATCACATAGGTGAGAATCCCATGTCCTATAATTCTTCTCCAAAAGGATGTGATATGCATCAAAATATTCAGCCATGTATTCTTTCATCCAAGAAGTGAATGAAGAATATCCACTAAAATTTGAACCAAATAATGAGCAAACAAAACAAGGAGACTTCAAATGACTAAAATAAGTCTCACCCATACATCCATGAATGAGAGAATCATAAAGATATAACAAAGTATGTGGCTAGAAACAAAATTTTTCTCCAATAATAAATCTATTCACCCCAGTGTTGGATGAAGTTCCTCCAACATCAAATGAACCAAGTGTTGAGCAAGAAAAACCATGAGTCTTCAAGTGACTCAAATTCATATAATAGGTGCATCCATTTATATGTGAATCATAATAAATTAAAAAAGGATGCTCCGAAAAATGTGAATAATAATGTGCTCCAACCATGTCATCATAAAAATTAAATCTAGGATTTCTGTACTCCTCATGTGGCACCATCAAAAAGAACCCTTTCACCCATACTTCATTGAGACTAATGCTGCAAAACATGGAATTGTAGGATGTAGGAGAATGAAATAACTCACCCAAATGATCAAAAAGTGCAGAATTTTCATCATGGGAAGGAGCCATATGGGTAGTATCATGCAGCTCCTTGAAAAGTGTGAAACCTTTGTCATAGATTAGTTCCAATGCAGAGGACTCATGCTCTTATTTAAAAATTGCATAACCTTCATCAAGAGACAATTAAAGTTCCTCTTCCACCACATTAAGTTTTTGGATCTCTTAAAGTTCATCTTAAAACACATCAATCACATTCAAATTTCTACATTTCTCATGATCCCCCATGTCACGAGAATCCTCCAAGCAATCTACCATATGACAATCTGAAACATGTGAAGAAGAACAAGTATCTTCCAGCCTCTCTAGAAGTTGCTCATTTTGAATTTGGAGATTATGAATATCCTCATTATTATTAAAGTATACTTAATGTAAACATTCATTAAGCTCAACCAATTTTTTTTTATCAAAAATCAAAGACATAAAATTACCTTCAATGTTGCACATTGCTCTTTGAATCTTCTCCATGTCTTCAACGAAGGATGGATCCTCCAATGAAGAAATTTTCCAACAAGAATTTGACACCAATGGTTTAGTGTCATGTAGTGTTCTAAGGGCCTCTTGGATCTTCTTTTCATTCATCTTTAAGGACCCTTCAAGAAAATTAGGCTTTTGCAAATGAATCTCCTCATCTTATTCCTTCTTGCTTGGACCAATTTCATGAAGCTCAAGTGGTGATGGGGAAGTTGATCTTGTTTCTTCTTCAACTTCTACAAGGTATTCATTGTCATGTTGATTATAAATTTGGCTTGCAACAACATTTTTAAATATTATATCTATGTCACCAACATATATTTGTGAGAATCCATTAGTAGCTACTCCTTCATAGTTCAAGCATCCATCAGTAGATTCTCTTTGTTTCATTTCCAAGGTAGAATGCGTCTCAAAATCATCTTCATTATATTCAATAGAACATACTTCATACTCATGTGATGTATCTTAATATTTTTCAGAGTCACTTGGGAGTGAATTTCGATCCTCCTCATGTAAGACTTCTTCTACTTCACCTATTTCAGAACTAGGTGGTTCATGGGTCTCCTCCTTTTGCTCCTTCAAGCAAGCTGATGCATTTTTCTCCTTGGTTTTATTAAGATAAATATATTTTATCCAACCTTGGATATCCAAATATTAGAATCCTTTAATAATATTCTTGTTCATGTATTCAAAGATAGGTTCCATGATCTTTATATGCTCCTTACCATCATATGAGGTTCCCTTTTCATCCCTAGTCATAGTTTCCTCTTCAACAAAAGCACATTTAGGTTTCAATATCTAATGGTGGTCCCTGAATTATTGTACTCATAAATATTAGACCAAATTAGGTTCCAATATCATGCTATGATACCACTATAATGTCCATTTTTTGAATTTTTATTAAAATGACCAATTTTTCACTTTTTCCCTATTTTGACCTTTGACTAGTTTTGATGTATAGGTCTCCAAATTGGCCCAAATGCTCCCAAATATTCTGAGAAGGTATATGAAGGATATTAATAATTTAGAATTATTTTCAGGGATGATTTATGAACCTCCAATTAATTCTACAAACTTGTTTAATATTATGGTCAAAGTAGGAGTCTTTACTAGCCAATTGGGGTTCCAATTCCCCTTGGGTAAATGTTGGAAATGGCTTCTCAAATGCTCCCGAACCCACTAAAATTTATGAATAGAGGAAGAGGATGTTTAAGGGAAATTTTTAAGGTATCACATGAATAATTATTCAATTTATCCAGGCTGTTATGACCCTCTCCCAACATCTACAAAATCACTAATTCGACCCTTGCGGAAATGGTGCCAAATCTTCTCCAAATGCAATTAAACTGAGTAAAATGACTTCAAATGATGAATTTATGAAAATGAAACTTGTAATACTAATAAATTAAATTCATTTCATCATAAATATATCAGACATACATTCTTCCATTCAAAATAATCGGCATTACCATGGCATATAGCAATATAGTAGGGAAATGGTCATTGTTTGCTCATTAATATTCACTTTTACATACAACCCTTTGGTATTTATACCTGATAATTTATGAGAATGAATAAAATATAATATTAAACTTATTAAAATAATAAATATACCATGAAAACCTCTAAATCATCAGCATTAAATGGCATACATCAATCTAGTGGGGAAATGGTCATTGTTTTGTCATTAATAATCACTTTTACTTTCAAACATTTGATATTTTGACGTGAGAATTTATGAAAATGAATAAAATATAATATTAAAATTATTCCAATCAGAAATGGATCAGGATAATCTTTCCCAAAGAGTACAATATCTCACCCAAAGCGCAATCCCTCCATGAGTAAGAATGTGCAATAAAAACTGGAAATGGTTGAGAGAAAGTGTTGCACTAGAAGGAACCAAGAGATTCCCTATATATTACACATACAAATAAAAACTCCATTAAATATCCATGAAATACGTGATTGGCCTCTCCAAAGACTAATTTGGATGGGAATCTTTCACCCTCGAAATTGGCTAAGGCAAGAAACTAGTCATCCACTAGTTCTCTCAATTCACAAATTCAAATTTTCCCAAATGATCAAAATCCAATCTCTTGGTTTATCCCTATATTTTATAAACATACTTATCCTTCTAAGGTTACCAATCCATCCAAAGACTCAAGCCAATTCTAATTAGGGTTTGTGCTTAATATTTTCCATGTGTCCTCCCTTTCCTAGCCTTCCATCTTCCCCCAATTTGAGTAGGAACCCATTGAGCTTCCCCAACTCACATGAGCTCCCTACTGGATGCTATATTTCAGTATGGCATGTTAGATACTTTATATTTCATCCTTCAGATCTAATTTTTGTCATAGTTTTCATAGCATCTTCATCATTGTTGTCATAGAGCTAGGGAATCTAGTCCAAGTCTCTCACTAACTCCAAAATGCCTCTTCCTCTTCCATGGGAGTTACTCTTCCACTCCAGGTAGACCTTAATTGATTCATTAAAATTATATTGAACTTCCAACTCATCCCAATACCCTTGGGATTCTTATGGATTCAAAATTGCAAGAGGAGGATGCTATGTGGCACATAAAATCTAGCTTGTGTGGGCCCCATAGTCTCCATGTGTCTCCATGATCAATTTCCACTTTGATTCCCATTGTATTTATTTATTTATATTATTTATTAAATATTTATTCCATTCTAATGTTAAAACATCATTTATTGTCCCCCTTATTCCAAATCCCAAAGCTTCCACCCCCAACCTAGGAAACTAGTAATTTTCCTCCTTGGCAATTATTTGACCCTTAGCATCAATTTGACAAACTCTCATGAATATGGAAAATGTGAATAGGCCATTGTGACCCAATGAAAAATTTGGGACATGAAACATATGCATATGGTCCATTATGATGAAAATTTTGAATATTTGGGACCCCGTATTCTTGGTGATTCTTCCATGATGTCTCCATCATACTCATCCTGTAGCAGGGGAGCATGTTGCACAGAGGATTATTTTGCATATATTCAACATATGATGATCCTAGGTTATAAATATTAGTTGTTCCCCTCAATAAGCGTTGAAGAATTTGTTCATCCCACTCTACCTTACATCGAAAATCCCTTGATGATACATCTCAACAAGACCAAGGAAGGTAGGTGGATAGGTATGATTTTCATCCCTCGGTTTCATAATATTTATTGTTTATATTTTAATTTTAAACATGAAGGTATGAATTATAGTATTGATAATTTAAAAATTTCAAGGATTATAGGGGTTACTAACATGAGTGTGGAAAATATAAGCAATATACTTGTATGTACAAAGTAATTCTTGAGTAAATGTAGAGACAAGTTGCGGCTCACATATGAAGTTTTACGAAGTCCAAATCCACGAATAGCCTCCCAAGTTCAAGATTCATGGGTGAGTTTTAGGCAAAGATTCATGACTGGATGAAAGTTCCTTAAGGACTGTTAAGGTTCCCAAGCCTGTGTATGAAGGTACCATGACCTACTGAGGGTTACTAAGGGTGTGTAAATGTGCTTCCAGTCTAATTGTGTACTGATTGACTCAGGGTTTTGATATGTTAGTATGGATGGAAGTCCATGTGAGGTATGGTATGTGGGTCGCTACCCTTTGTTGGACTGGTTATGCAACTAATGAAACCCCTGATAGGATGCCTCTCACCCATGTGTTAGATACCAAGATGGGAGAAAATATCATAGAGGTCAGAAAGAATGAAACCTAACCCTGGTTGAGGCCTGATGAAAAATCCCAAATAACCATTAAGTACAAAAATGGAAGTGGTGCATGGTTCCTATGTGCATTCACACAGTTCTCATATCCACTCAACATGATGAGACAGTGACCAATGACTATACTGATGTAGATATGAAGGAATATGTGATAAATTCAATTATTCCTGAGAAGTACTTGGACAAGAACGCCATATTCCACTTGAACCCATCTGTTCGATTTGTAATCGAAGGGCCTCATGGAGATGTAGGGATGGCAGGGAGAAATATCACTATAGATACCTATATGTAGGGGTGGGAGCTCATGGAGGAGGGGCATTCTCTCGGAAGAATCCCACCAAGGTAGACCAGAGTGGGGCATACATTGTTATATAGGCAACAAAGATCATTGTGGTAGCTGGGTTTGCAAGGAGATGCCTTGTGCATGTTTCTTATGCCATCGAAAATTCAAAGTCATTGTATGTGTTCGTTGACTCATATGGTACAAGGACCTTTATAGACAAGGAAATTTTGGAGCTCATTATAAAGAAATTTGATTTTATCCCTCGAATGATGACTATCAATTTTGATCTGAAGAAAGGAGGAAATGGGAGGTTCCAAAAAGACTGCTTCCTATGGCCACTTCAGCTAGGATGACCCTAATTTAACCTAGGATATTGTCAAGCCTATAAAGAGGGAGAAGGTTGTCCAATCCTAGAGAATGAGTACCATTTTTCTCATGAACACCTACATGTTGTAGCTCATGACAAAAAAAAATCTACGGGAAGTGAGAGGGTTCGATTTTTATACAAGGGGGATATGCTTTGGATAGTAAACTGTAATAACCCCCATTAGATCCTACTAATTTTTTGGCTTATTTGCTTATGTAATTTGGTTAAGGGATTTCATTAAACACTTGTCAAAAATACCACTGAGCTATGCCAAATATTCTTTGTTGGTTTTTGTATTCAATGTACTGCTGATATGTATAACATTTAGCTTGTATATTAACTATAAATTTTATATCTTGATTTTCATAGCCCTGAACAGTGAACAACAAATGCAATAGAGATTGATTTGCATAAATAACAAGGAAAATAAACCCAAAATATCATATTCATATAACGATGCGTTTACAATGACTATAACAACAATTCTAAGGTGGACAAGCAAATTTGAAACTACTTTAACTCTAACCTGTAGCTTCCTGGGAGTGCACAATCATTTATGTTGAGATGCCCTTCTTTGGTGTCTCGATTTTTCTTATAAAATGTATAAAAAAATCCTCAAAACTATGTTGTGTGTTCAACAAAACAACCTGAATCATCTTCTTCTCAACACCGCGAGTGACAAATAAGTTTGAGGACTCCCTTATTATACTGCAACACCCTCCTTCACTACCTAGAAATGTTATGCACAATCGTAACAAGAAGGAACGCTACAATGAGAGTACCCAAAAACACTGTAGTAGATTCTAGTAGGTGTCAATATGGATTGCATCTCCCTTTTTGGCTATAACAACCCCTGATATTGTCCCAGATGAAGCGTGGGGATCACTATAGAGGTGGAACTGTAAGCATATGCACTCAACAAAAATTAAACACCCCCAGTCTCCACATATTGTCCTCACAAACAAGACGGTGTCCTCTCCACAAGATGTCATGTCCCACACAGTCCAACTCAGCCAACAAGTGAAGAATACGGCCTCCACAAGATGAAATTGGCCCCACAACAACCCAAATGTTTTAGCATGTCTACCTCCAATCAAACAGTAAATAAATGAGGTCGCAAAATTGAAGATTTAGTGATTTCTTTGGTTGTTGAGGAATGTCCAAACTTGAACTACAATGAACCCATTTAATATTTCAAGAGAAATATTCCAACTCCAAAAGAATCAAACTAATGAACAACTGATAAAATCTACCCCGAAAAATCTAGATTGAAAATGAGTACCTCCTAAATGAGTAAACATTTAAAATGAGTACCTCATGTATCAATGTGACATGAAAGGCTTGAATGGATCAATTGGGTCTCGCTTGATAAAAGCATCAAATAATTGGGAATCAAAGAACAAAGAATCTGGTGCTCAAATGGATCTCCTAACCACCATTGTGACCTCAAGTCTATGACATTCAAACCCTGCACCTCCTCCTCTATTACTCCTGCTTTTTCTCAAAAACATAAAAACCAAAAAAACTACAAAAAAGAATATGCATGAATCTATAGTGTCTTATATCTAGATGGGCCTAAAAATATACTATAGGAGATCAAGATGTTAAAGTTGTGACAACCATTTTAACATATCAATGTATTTTTAGGAGGATTTAGAACTTGCTTCAATCACCTCATTTAATGGCTTGGAAGGTATGGGAAACTTCACTTCATTTGGAGCTCAAGAAATCCCACTTGGGAGTGAGTAAATTACTCAAAGGTGCGGTGAAATGGCCATAAAATTATTATAGATCACCTCACTCAATAATTTCATATGACACCTTTTGTTGACTCTCCAATGACCTAAATAGAAATTCCCATGACATCTGTAAAAACTACTACAATTCCACTACTAAATGGTTCATTGAACAATGCAAAGACATAAATGAGTTGGAGTCTATAGATGGGAATCACATGCTATGTGGTAGATGTAAGGTAGGAATCATTGAAAATCGATGGGAGGGATATCTTAGAACTGAAAAGGATTTCAACAAACTAAGAACTTTAGAGAATATGGGTTTCTAGAAAAACCATCTACGTATATTGTTGTTTGGTTTCAAAGGGATAGAATAGTTATGACATGGCCTTATTCTATATACGTGGGGTGGATATGGCATAATAGGACATAATAGAGTGGAAACAATATTGTTGGAAAAGGTATTTCCTAAAATAACAAAATTGGTCACTATGAAGAACAAATATAACTTGATGAAGAAGATCATAATTAATAATTCCATAAATATGCATTAAATGAGTTAAATTTGATAATAAAGTCGAGTGTTACAAGAAACTAATCCCCCCATAATTGAAAATTTTTGGGAAGATCTCAAATTTTTTATGTAGGATTTGTTGTCGTTATGCAACCTCATTCATGCAGAAGTATCATAGAAGGGGTAACGCGATGAAGAACATTTATTCATTCAAGAAATGGTTTACCGTAGACACCAAGGACACCATTGGTACACTGATGCAGGAGTATCCCTCTCTCCGTTCAAATTTCAAGCTAAATGTTGGATCAAGCCTATAAGGGGTCTTCAACTCTGAATTGATGGTCTTTGAACTATCACATTGTAAATAAACCTAAGTTTTTATGTGATTCTAGATAGAAGGTGACTCATTGGTTGAGTCACTAGGTGATTGATGAATCATGTAACAAAGTCCTAAATTAATGGTAGCGAGTCATATGATAGGTCAGCATGTTTTTAAGTATATTGAGGATCTGAACTAGAATGGTTATGATAATTCCTGTTATGTATAAATATGTAATCCTACAAGGTATAGAGAGAAAGAAGAAAATAAGACAGAGAGAATAGGAGTAGTAGAGACAAAGATACAGAGGTTAGTAGGGCCTATAGAAATCAGAGAAGAGGTCAATTAAAGGTGTATCAGGCCTAATGAGATCAAAACACTGGTTCTGGGATAAATTGTATGCAAAGTTTCATCGAGTGAATGAAAAAACCTATTTCGACGTATCTCTGTGTGTAATTATAACTAGGTCTAATGTGTGGTTTCATGAAATGAATGCTTGATTAATTATTTGTTAATAGTTGATAATCATGTGTGTGAATTAGTGCTTCTGAGAGGGAAAGAAAACATATATCGATTGATCAATTCTTTGATCAATCGACATGAAAGATAGAGCATGAATTAATCAATTCGATCATTGACATTTCATGAATGGAATATGTTTCAGAATAACCTTGTTGCAGGTTTCTGAATCAATGATCGATCATTGCGAGGATCAATGATGAATAAGGCCTAAGTACATGCCTATGTGGAAGGTTAAGATCGTAGTAGAACCAGATCTATGGTTGAGGAGAGATTTTGCAAGTTAGGATTGCGAACAAGATAAGCTGATATTCATCATCCATATGCTTGAGGATTGGGTGGTGGATATATGAAGGTGCCGAATATCTATGGCCAAAATGAATGTCACGAATGAAATAGCGAGGAGGATAAAAAGGGAGTTGGGTGTGAAATCAGAAACTAATATCCAAGAAGGAGATCGAGATCAACAGATGAGGTTGATCGTAAAAGCAGGTCAACGGTTGTCAGCTATACCGCTAGGAGAACTTGCATTGGTTTTGTAAATATCAATGGATGTGAAATTTCTATCAAATCCACTTCAATTTGATGTGAATTCCACCATCGATTTGACTCGATCCAGATCTGACGGTCATTAGTGATTCTGTTGATCCAACTAGCAATGAGGTTAAGAATAGAAGCTAGAAGAGGAATTTTGTTTAAATCTTCTTTACATTATTTGGAGTCTGTTGTTGATTTGGGTGGATCAAGATCCAACACTTGAAAAGGATTCCACTTTTTGAACTAGCGAGGTGATTGATAGCAGAAGGATGGAGACGAAATTCTAATGAGATCCAGTTCATCGAAGGTTTGAAGTCCGCTCTTCAGTGAGCGCTGGAGGGACCACTGGTTGGGTTGGTTAGATTTAGCGGTTCTGCTAAATATAGAACCTACTAAAATGAGTATCATTCTATATAAAGACTATATACAGGGGATCCTGGCATCAAAGTGGTATCAGAGTGCAGTTAGCTCTTGGAATGAGGTAATGGTATTTTGCTTTGTTATGAATATAACTAACTCTAGAGAAAGACTTGCAGACAGAGAGTGTGTGGTTAAATTGATGTGAGCCACATGAGAGTGCAGATGAAAAAGATCAGGAAGAGAATCTTTGAAGGTATGAGATTATCATTTTATGATAATTGATGATTCATGACAAATTAAAGGTAGCAACGAAAGATTGTTGCAGTAACAATAGGGAGAGTAATGGTCAAGAACAATTTTGTTCTTAATGAAGAAGAATGATAAGGTCTTGGTACAGATCTTATAGGAAATTGATATGATGTTTATTTTGGTGATATGAAGTTCATGTTGCAGATAACAAGTATCTCGGATAATTGTAAGAGAACAAGTTTGTTCGTGTAGAAGAAGATATTTTGAAGATAACAGTGGAGATATTTTCAGCCAACTGTATAAGTGAAAATTATGAAGGTATGGACTGTTTGATGTTTGTATTTTGAATCTGGTTATATGAATTTATTATCAGAAAAGAACAGAGAATTTATTGAAAAGAGGAAATTGATAGAAGCAAGTGGAACCTAGAGGAGATATATCAAGGATAAATGTATTCTTGATAAATAGTTTGTAAACTCTTGGAGGAAATAGGAAGCAGTGACAGAACCCAGAAATCCAATAGAGATTGGACAAGAGAGGACTAGTGCATGTTCTCAAAAGAGGAGTGGACCTGTAGAATCCAAGAATAACAAAGGAGATGCTCAAAAGGTTCTAGTGAGAGGACCAGACATACCAAAAGGACAAGCTCAAGGAGATATATGTTGTTGAGGTATATAAGAAAAGTATGGATACTTTTTGAAAGTGAAAACTTAGTTACAATCCATAAGTGAACAGGCTGAAGTTCACAAAAGAGGAGAAGGAGACAGAAACAATGACTACTAAAGGTCATTGTAGGGGTTCAGAGAAAATCCACAACAGAAGAAATAATAAAGAGAGTCAAGAAGAATGTAACAGAGAATTTATAGAGTTATCAAGAGACATTTTGTGATTTGAGAAGCATTTGCAAGCAGCTATTGAAGAAGAGAACCGGAGGTATGGTTGGATTATGAAAAAAAAAATGAGATGGAATTCACTATAGGTTAAGCTACAACAAAAGATTTTGTGGTATTGAAGGAAGAACTCAGAGAAGTTGAATCTGAGATGGAGGTTTCATATTGTGAACCTGAATAGGGTCCTTTTCTTGGAGAGGATGATGGAGCAGAAAAAGAGAGACCAATTGAGAGTCTCATGAATTATGTGAGTACAAATCAACTTATGGAGGAGATGACTATGAGGTCGAATGAGACCAAAAGGTCTTTTGTTTTTTAGAGTGATGATTTGTTTGTGATTACAGGCTTTGTTGCAGATGTAGGCAGTCTTTTGAAACTGTCTTAAAATTTGATGAAGTCAAATATGATGAAGAAAGTCTCTCAAATGAAGAAAGGTATGAAGTATTGCAACAAAATGAACTCATTGATGAGTTACTTTATGGAGAAACTTAGTCAATTGAAGATCATCTGAAGATGAAGGAAGAAAAATAAATGTGCAAAGACGTTTCTACAAGGCAGAATCATAATTACATCCAGATAAGGAAAAAGTGGAACAGTGACCTTAGACTGTCATGAAGTCTGAAGAAAGAGAAGTTAAGACAACAAAACATCATTCTGTTGTAACAAGAAATGAAATGGTATCCTATGAAGAATATATGCATCCTATATCTCGGACTCTAGAAGAAATGGATGATGGTGAATGCTTGATGTTATGTTCAGGACAACACAAAGAAAGGATGCTTGAGAGAATATCAACAAGGACTTCAGAGTCTCATGTTTTTGAAACTGATTGTTGGTGTATGTTTGTAGGTATTGAAGGGATTTAAGATAGACAAAGAAATAAATATGTCATGATAAAAGAAGACATCTTATTGTCTCAAAAAGGTAATCATTACCTAGAATAAATTGTTGTTGCAGAGTTGGCTAATTGAGACAACGAAAATTTTTCTAACCTCAGAGAATATTATGAAAAGTTAGAAATGTTAGAAGTTTGGTTGATCAATCCAAGTATTGATAAAGATGACTGCTTAATGCATTCAAGCATGTAAATGTTTGATGATGGCGTTGGAAAATAGCAGATAGCAGTCGATTGCAGCAGAGAGTCAAGAGAACAGCAACAGTTTGAAGAAAAGGAGATGCAAGTGTGTCATCCAAAGGATAGACTGGACATGGAGATTGAAGAACTAAGGATGTTGATGGTGAATATTTCTTGGAGAAGGCATGAGGAAAGAATGAATATTTACATCAGCAAAGAAAGTAGACAAAACAATGATAGAAGACAGATGCCAAAAGAATATTGTAGAAGCAAAGCTAGTGGAGCATTGCAACAGAAAAATTGGAAACCAGTAGAACTGAAGATGACAAATACAGAACAACATCATAAGATGGATGATCAGCTACAACACAAAATTTTGGATCCAGGCATACTGAATGTGGAAGGTTATGACCAGGAGGTCATATTTATTTCTTCCTAGGGAGTCTAATGCAAGAGCATCCCGCTCTCCATTCAAATTTCATGCTAAATGTTGGATCAGGCCTAGAAGGGGTATTCAATTCTGAATTGATGGCCTTTGAACTATCACATTGTAAATAAACCTATGTTTTTATGTGATTCTATATATAAGGTGAGTCATTGGTTGAGTCACTAGGTGAGTGATGAATCATGTAATAAAGTCCTAAATTAATGGTAGTGAGTCATAGGATAGGTGATCATGTTGTTGAGTATATTACGGATCTGAACCAGAATGGTTCATAAGTCCTATTGTGTATAAATATGTAATCCTACAAGGAATAGAGGATAGTATTAGTAGCGACAAAGATACAGAAGTCAATAGGACCTGTAGAAAGTAGAGAAGAGGTCAATTAAAGGTGTATCATGCCTAATGAGATCAGAACATAGGTTCTGGGATAAATTGTATACACCGTTTCATTGACTGAATGAAAAATCCTATTTCATCATATCTCTGTGTAATTATAACTCTATCTGAATGTTTTCATGAAATGAATGCTTGATTAATTCTATGTTAATAGTTGATAATCCTATGTGTGAATTAGGCCTTTTGAGAGGGAGAGAAAGAAGAGATCGGTTAATCGATTATCTTATCAATCAACATGAAAGAGAGAGAATGAATTAATGAATTAGATCATTGAGATTTCATGAATGGAATATGTTTTAGAATGAATTAATCAATTATATCATTGATATTTCATGAATGGAATATCTTTTAGAATAACCTTGTTGTAGGTTTTTGGATCAACGGTTGATCACTGCAAGGATCGATGATGAACAAGGCCTATGTACATGGCTATGTGGAAGGTTAAGATCATGGTAGAACAAGATCTATGTTTGAGTACAGATTTCCAAGTTAGGATTGCAAACAAGATAAGCTGATATTCCTCATTCATATGCTTAAGTTAGGTGGTGGAGATCAGAAGGTGACAAAGATCTACGTCCAAAACGAATTTCGCAAACAAAATAGCGAGGAGGATAAAAAGGGATTTGGGATGCGAAATTAGAAACCAATTGATAAGAAGGAGACCGAGATCAATGGATGAGATTGATCGTAAAAGCATATCAATAGTTGTCAGCAATTCCACTGGAGGAACTTATGTGGTTTTCTTAAATCTCAATGGATGCAAAATTTCTATCAAATCGGCTTCACTTTATTTTGAAATCCATCGTTGATCTAACCGGATCCATATCTGAAGGTCATCAACGACTCCGTTGATCCAACTAGAAAGGTGGTTAAGAATAGAAGCTGGAAGCAGAATTTTTTTTAAATATGTTTTACAATAGTTGGAGTTCACCATTGATTTGGGTGGAACAAGATCCAACGCTCGTTGAACTAGTGAGGTGATTAACAGCAGAAGGCTGAATGCAAAATTCTTATGAGATCCAGTTCATCAAAGGTTTGAAGTCCCCTCTTCAGTGAACATTAGAAGGACCATTGGCTGGGTTGGTTAGATTTAGTGGTTCTGCTAAATATAGAACCAACTAAACTGAGTATCATTCTATCTAAAGACTATATACAGGGAATCCTGGCATCATACACATTAGATTTATCAATATAATCTCAATGGTTTGAACCATAATCTTTAAATATACAAGGATGTTAATGGAATTAAAGTTGATGCAAGGGGTATTATACAACTCATTAATAGATGTGGGTTGAATGTGTTCAATTTTATTGTAAATATTTACAAAATAGATGATTGGAACAAAACCCATAGCACAAATTTTAGGTTACTAAATTCTATTAACACTTTATTCAGTTGTAGTATTCCTTATGTATTTATTAAGATTAAACATTAAATCATCACAAATTCATTCAATTTATTCAGTATTAGGTTCCTAAATTCTCTCATCACTTTATTCAATATTAGGTTACTAAATTCTATCTATCATCAAGTTATTTAGTGTTAGGTTACTAAATTCAATCATCACATTATTATATATTATTTTTACTTGGATCGTGTCTAAAGTTATGATAACCATCCTCAATGTTCCAAACTCAAAAATGGCCATCATATCCTGATATCATGAAAAATATTCCCTTTGCAGTATCTTGGTGGTGTCCAAGGGACACAAGGATGTCTCACAAGTATTGGGGGTTATATTACTTTGGGGTTAAGGTTTATGGTTGAGAGATTTTATGGTTATGGATTATAGAGGCTACTAGTGGTATCAAGGATTATTATGTTTTAGGGATTATGGGGATGAAGTATTGTGTTCAGGGCTGAGAAGTTACATGGGTCTAGATTATATGAATAATAGAGCTTATAATAAGCATAGGTTTTTGAGTTAACATTTGAAATGGTTTGGGGTTATATGCGTTAGGGGAAATATTAAAGTTGATTTTTCAAGGGTTGTAAGGGTATTATTGGTTAGGTATTGGCATTTAAAGTTGTTATTTATACTAGGGGTTATTGGAGTTAATTAGAATTGTTAGGGATTTTGGGTGATATGTTTTCAACATGGAATTCCATCAGCCCACATAAATAGTTTCCTCATATCTTGCATAAAACATATTCTACTTGCATTTTGTAAGGCATGGCATTTTAGAGGTTCAATGAACTATATGTGAAACCACAAGTTCTTACTTCACTAGATGTATACAATAGGTATACTATGAATGATATACAACTAACTAAATCCAATCTATGATAGTAAGGTAAAGGTCCAACTTTGCTCGCGGCCTTTACACCATTGGGCTCATGATCTTCATTGTAAATTTATTGACAATGTAAAGGGCATCATAGGGTCTCACATCACTTTTGATTGAATGTCAATGTGGGTGAAGTTATTGATTGAATGAGATTCTAAAGGAAGTTATTACACAACCATTCCTTACAAGCATTGGTAATCATAGGTTCCCCATCAACATGCTTCAATTACTAAACATTATAAGGTAAATGATAGAATTGAAATACATGAAGCAAAAGAAAGATAATGCCCAAATTCTCAACTTTGAAAAATCATTCCAATTGGTTATTCATACACTTGGGTTCATGACTTTCACTCATATCTCTAGGTGTAGGCTCACTACCTCTTGGATGAAGAGTCAATTAAATGAGTCCATTCCGTTAATGAATCTATGATCCTTAAGTTGCTATTAGATCTCCATATCCTTACAAGATTAACAATTGTATTATATCCATTCCTTGTTATTATGGGGCCAAAATTTGGGGTCTTAAAACATAAATTTTGTCTATGGGACTTATGGGTCATACATGGTGCCTAATTCCTCCACAAGAGCCTTAAATATATCTTGGTCATGTTGAGTTTTAACACACCATTAATAGTTGTTAAGGTCTAACCACATGGCTTAGGAAGAGTGATGGAGTCCATATGGAATTGTGACAGGGGCATGTGAAAACTGTTGAAATATTGTGACTTCAAAGGATATTCTAAATGTATTTTACCGATGTAACCCAAGGGAGATGTTATTATTCCTGCGACGGGGTGTTACTATTGTATGTGGTCATCATACAGTCATGAGGTAAAGAATCCTCTTGTGTCGGGTCTTTAGCACCCTAATTAATAATATAATATACTTATTTTGAGTATTCCTAGGTGAAGTCAGCCCAAACAGTTTATTGGGGCCCACTTGTCTAGTGCAAAAGTCAATTGACAAATATGTATAAATAGAGGAGTTGTGGTTCTTATTTGAACACAGACTCACTCACGTGTGTAGCGCATAGGAGAGAGAGAGAGAGAGAGAGAGAGAGAGAGAGAGAGAGAGAGAGAGAGAGAGAGAGAGAGAGATTAGAAGGAGGAGAACAATTGTTTTTGGGGTTGTCTTTTATACATCCTATATAGAGGAAGTTTTGGTAGGTTTTCTTCCCCTTGAGGGTTTCCCAGGATAAATGTTGTGTCTATCTTGTGATTGTATTTCTATCAATGATTCTTGATATGATGCTGTGATTTTGAATGGAATACTATTGAGTCTAGTATAGCATATGAAAAACTTAACATGGTATCAAACCTAACCTTATTAGAACAGCTTTCATAAAGTGAAATTCTCCATCCTCCCTCTTCGGAAGAAATTAGGGTTTCTGCAAAAGTTGGAAGATTGAATATCTTCTTGCATAGAAATTTGCACCCTCCCAAAGTGCATCTATTGAGACCTAGATCATTTTTTTTGGGTGGTTAGATCTCTAGGAAATCCAAACCCTAGTTTGGCAGTGAACCAAAAAAACTGTAGTGAAATAGAACCAGAAAAACTGCAATGCTGCAACCTTGCAAGTAGGATTTGAAGACTGAATATTAGGGATCTCTAGAAAGCAGTTGGATCAACCAAATCACCTCCTCCAAGTGCATCTACTGGTAAGGTCAATCTCCTATTTTGATCAATTTCATTTTTTAGTGACTTACTGGTCAATATGGCCCCAAGCACTAAGCTTGAGGACAAATTGGAAGGCCTAGAAAACTTCATGGATTGGAAGTATAGGATTGGCCTCATTCTGAAAGAGAATGGTCTTGAGAAGCATTCAAGGATGAGATTGCGGAACTTGAAGAAGCTGAAGCTAAGGAGAAGCATGAACAAGACCTAATCAAGGTAATGAGGATCATTGTTGATTCCATTAAGGATCACTTGATCCCTCAAGTGTCATTTAAGAATACACCTAAGAAAATGTATGATGCACTTTCCAGAATGTATGAAGGGAAGAACATCAACAAAAAGATGAATATAAGAACTCAACTAAAAGGCACCAAGATGAGCAAAGGAGAACTTGTTCAATATTACTTCACAATGATCTCCCATATCAAAGAGAAGCTAAGTGCTATTGGAGATACTCTTGATGAAGATGAATTGGTTATGTCTGCTCTCAATGGCCTCACTAGACCTTGGGACTCATTCACCCAAACTATGTGTTCCAGAAAAGAAAGTATGATGTTTGAGATAGTATGGGAACATTGCATACAAGAAGAAGCTAGAGTATCCAATAGAGAAGCTCTTCTCAGAGAAGATGATCGGTCTCTAGATACCCATACTAGGGAAAGAAAACAATCAAACTTCAAGAAGAGTAATCGTAAGCCTTCAAAGAATAAATTCAAGAAGAAGAAGAAGAAGGATTACTCAGAGTATCAATGATACAACTGTCATAAGTTAGGACATATTGCTAAAGAATGTCCATAACCAAAGAACAACAACAACAAAATACATCATGCTCATCTAGCTGAATATGAGGATGAAGAAAGACCTCAAAAGAGAACTAGAGGTGAAAATGTATAATAATACATGTTATTCTCTACACTCTCTAGGTCTGTAACACCTAGAGAAGATACATGGCTTATTGATAATGGTGCCTCTAAGCGCATGGCAAGAAAGAAGACAGCTTTGTCAAATTTTGAAGAGAAGAAATCTTCCCAGAAAGTATCATTGGGAGATGACTATCAATATCCCATCAAAGGAATTGGTGAATCAAGCTACAAGCTTGACTCTGGGACCTCCATGAAGATGAAGGGAGTATTGTATGTACCAGGTTTGAAAAAGAAACTGCTCTCCATATCAGCTATATATAAGAAAGGATATATATTTTCCTTTATAGATGGACAAGTACTCATGTGTTCCAAAGGGAAGACACTTGAAGATGTTGTAGTCATTGGAGAAGAAGAAGGAGGACTATACAAGATCAAACGACATGCAGAGATAACCCTTGTCCATGAGACTACCAGCTCAAGTGAATTGTGGCATAGGAGACTTTCTCACATCAACTACAAGGCATTTCTCTATGTGAGTAAGGTGGTAATAGGGTTACCATATCTAAAGATCGAACATGAGGGAAACTTTAAAGGATGTGCATAGGGAAATAACATCAAGAATCCCTTTCTGAAAAGTGACACAAAGACTAAAGGTACATTGGAACTAATCCATTCTGATGTATGTGGTCCTATGCCCTCCATATCCTTAAGTGGATATGAATGCTATGTCACATTTATTGATGATTATTCAAGAAATACTTGGATACACTTTTTGAATAATAAAAGTGAAATGTTCAGGAAATTCAAGGAATTCAAAGCCTTGATAGAGAACCAGTCAGAAAACAAAATCGAGACACTAAGGTCAAATAATGGCGAAGAATAAACTTCAAAGTAATTTGAAGCATTCTGTAAGGATGCAAGAATCAAGAGGGAACTAACCACTCCCTATAATCCCCAATAAAATGGTGTTGCAGAAAAAAAGAATAGAACTATCATGGAAGAAGTAAAGACCGTGATTCATGACAAAGACCTCCATATGCACCTATGGTATGAAGCTGCAAGAACAATTGTATATGTGAAAAATAGATTATCTCACAGTGCTCTTGAATTCAATACTCCTTAAGAATGTATATTGGAAAGAAACTTGAAGTAAGACATCTCAAGATATTTAGTTGTCCAATGTATGTACATATTCCGAAAGACAAGAGAACCAAATTGGATCCTTCTGGGAAGAAGGGAATATTTGTAGGATACTGTGAAGTCTCCAAAGCCTTCAGGATATACATTTCAGGATTCCATCATATCAAAATTAGTAGGGATGTAACCTTCGATGAAGAGGCATCTCTTAATAAATCCAGAAGGTGTCAGCTTGAAGAAGTACATGAAAAATATGTACCTCCCAGAGGGTTAGAAGCTGAATCAACTCCTGAAATAGTAGCATCAAAAGATCATGACATGTCAGAGCCTCAGGATCCCCCTACTATGGATATCTCTTGAAAGAGAAAACCTACTTGGGTAAGACAAATATATAAGAAGTAGAAATATATGGAGCACCATAAGGCTCCACAAGAACCGACAAAATATCAAAGCCATATTCCATTTATGTAGCTTTGATGTGTGATCTTGTAGACCAATAACCCAACACATATGAGGAAGCTGCATAGAAGAAAGAATGGGTTGAAGCAATGACGAAAGAATACCAGTCAATCATGAAGAATGATGTTTAGGGTATAGTTCCCAAACCAGAAAACAAGAGTGTGGTTTCTTCAAAATGGAGCTACAAGATAAAACATCTTGCGGATGGAAGTATTGAAAAGTACAAAGAAAGGTTTGTGGCTAGAGGATTCTCTCAGAAAGAGGGGATCGATTATGAAGAAATATTTTCTCTAGTAGCAAGGTACACTTCCATCAGAACCATCATGTCACTTGCTTCCATGATTAAATAGGACTTACACCAAATGGATGTAAAGACAGACTTCCTTAATGGTGTGATTGAGGAAGAGTTTTAGATCGAACAACCACAAGGATTCAAAGATGAAGGCAAAGAAACTCATGTATGCAAGTTGAAAAAGGATATGTATGGACTGAGGTAACACCTAGAGCTTGGTATGGAAAAATAGATAGCTTCTTGACAAGCATGGGATTTACCAAGAGTAAAGATGATCCTAATATTTGTATAAATATTATGGATTATGAACCAGTCATACTATTACTGTATGTGGATGATCTATTTCTGACTGGAAATGAGAAACAAATCAAGGACTATAAGAAAAAGATAGTTGAAGAATTCCAGATGAAATATTTTGGATTGATGCATTATTTCCTAGGGTTGGAAGTGTGGTAGAGCCTAGAAGGAATATTTATGAATCAGGGAAAGTATGCAGTAGAAATCTTGAAAATATTGGATATGTTGGATTGTAAAGTCATGACCACACCCATGGACACCAACTTAAAGTAGTTGTCTGATGAGACATCCGAGCTAGTGGACATGACTCACTATAGACATATTATTGGGTCCTTAATGCATCTGAAGAACACAAGGCCAGATATATGCTTTGTTGTGAACACCGTGAGTCAGTATCTAGTAATATCTAGACAGGTTCACTTGATAGTTGAAAAGCATGTGATGAGGTACCTAAAAGGTACAATTGATTTGGGACTGTACTATGGGAGAGATAATGACTACAATTTGTATGGGTATACAGATTCGTATTGGGAAGGAAGTGTCGCAGATAGAAATAGCACCTCAGGTGGATGCTATTGTCTAGGATCCACCATGATCTCATGGTTTAGTAAGAAACAGTCCAATGTTTCTCTCAGCATGGCTGAAACAGAGTATACTACAGATTTCTCCGCTTGTTGTGAAGTGATATGGTTTCAGAAGATAACATCATGATAATTTGACATGGAGGTGGACACCATAGTAATTTTTTGTTACAACCAGAGTTGTATAAACATGACAGAAAATACAGTGTTCCATGACAAATCGAAGTATATAGAAATCTGATATTTTTATATAAGGGATATGGTACAAAAGGGAGCCACCAAGCTCTAGTGTGTGAGTACCAATGAGCAAGTTGTTGATATACTGACCAAGCCTCTATCTCGAAATTAGTTCGAATATTTCCGTGACAAGCTTGGTGTAGTTTGAAAGGAATTTCCTTGCAAGGAGAAAACATGATAGGACTATAAATCATGAACTCTCCTCGGACAAAGGGGGAGCAGGTTGATGATATGAAACTTCCCCGGAAAGGGGGAGTAATGATGAGACTGACATCGATGATGGATGGAAGTGATGATGGTCTGACATTTGTTTGTGGATGATAGTATCCTCTCTTGAGGATGGTAGGTATAACACTTTGGTCATGAGAGTGGTCCTTACTAGCTAAGGATGGACCTGCAAGATGTCACTCTCATGGAGAGTACCCACATTCAGTTGTGGATATAGTAGATTAAACACTTGCTTAGAAGTGGTCTAGATGCTCTACGATGAGTCCTCATAGACAATAGGACCAGCACTAGGTGCGATCAAGATCTACATTTAGTTGTAGACGATTCAGCTGAATGATTTCATGGATCATGCTGATGGAGGATTGCATAGTCCTTGGACTTATGTAATAAAGTGATACGAATTGATCATCCCATAATTGGATCATGTATGGATTACATCATCCTTGGAATTATGTCCTAAAGTGATAGGGATTGATCATCCTATAATTAGATCATGTATGGATTACATCATCCTTGGACTTATGTCCTAAAGTGATAGGGATTGATCATCCTGTAATTGGATCATGTATGGATTGCATCATCCTTGGACTTATGTCCTAAGTGATAGGGATTGATCATATCGTAATTGGATCATGTATAGATTGCATCATCATTTAAATTATGTTCTAAAGTGATAGGGATTGACCATCCCATAAGTGGCTCAGGTAAGGATTGCATCATCCTTGGACTTATGTCCTAAATTTATCGGGATTGATCATCCTACAAATAGATCATGTGTGGCTATGACGGCAAAGGATCGAGAAGATCGAAGTGCTGCTGTAAAGGATCAAGAACAAAAGGGAGCTAACTGTTTGAACTATTCCCATTACTAATGGCCAAGGGGAAATATACGCTATAGAGGTAGAGGAGGCCTTGAACTCTTACACTAGATGGTTTGAGTGTCTCTTCCCTTAATGAATGAAACCCATCAATAAGCCACTGCGACGGGAAAATACACAATGATATTCAATGACTAAAATCTTGAATATCCCACATAATATATGATCTATGAAGAGTAGAGAAACAAATATCCACATATCAAGGGGACCACAGATTAGCTAGAGTTATAGATACCTAGATCCAGGACATGTAATCTCTAACATATAAAATATTGACATGATAGATTTCGTTAGATAGTCTAGATAGAGTGTTATATACCTAGATCCAATACAAGATACCTAGAGAAAGATTTAGTGATGGATAAAATATTGGCCAACAAAAGCTAGACGAACGTTGGTTTTGGAAGGAAAAACTAATGTGATTTATGTGGTTCAAGAATGAATCTCCTGGCCATCCACATAAATATGGGATCATAAGTTGTCTGGTAGAATGAATTCTTCAGGGATATATATGGATATCCTAGATCTCGCAATCAAAGTTATTATTAACACCAATATCACTATGTTATCCTCCATCCTACAACTTATACATCCTAAATGCTGCATTGGTGGGTCGTACAAATGACCCCTCAAGAGGGTCAATATTCCCAAAAGTGATCATATTTAGGATCAATGCATTAATATTGAAGGATTAATACTATGAAAATAATATATCAAATCCAAGGCAAGGGACATCACCCACTGGCTAATACTGGGAGACAAGGCCATAATGAGGGAATTTGTCATTTAGGACACATGACCATAATCAGGGCATGTGTCATTTAGGACACATGATGCATGGCCTAACAGTGGAGTGTATTGTGATTTGATTTCCAACATTTTGATTTAGTTTTTAACATTTTGGGTGATAACTTTATTTTTAGTTGTTTATGTTGAAGATGGGTGAAGTGTTCCCCATAACACGTTGGCAATAAAAATGATATATGTTCAAATGCATTATCTTTTGTGTGTGATAGTTTTATCAATTCCAGTTTAGATGCATAAAAAGATGAAGTGGTTTCATGCATTTAATCTCTATGTTAAAATTCTAGATTTCAATGCCTTGTATTATTAAAATGTGTATTTTTTTGTTTATGGTTTTTTAATATTGTTTGCTATTTCTAATTGTTCTTCAATCCTTTATTTCAAATGTTCACGTATATGTGGAAACTTTGGAATTTGTTGGTTTATAGCATTATCAAGTTGTGCATTATTCTTGGAGGGTAATTGGATTGTATGTTGTTTTTAAATGTTGTGCAGAAAATGTAGGATAATAGAGGTTCATATTCGTGCCCCACAAGGTCTACAAGTATGTAATGTTTCCCACAATTTATCATTTCAAATGGGATTATGTAAGAAATGAGATTGATGCAGAAGAACATCCGTCTTTCCCAACATAGTTGGGTATGTACATGATTGATACCGATTTTGTTAGTGGATGATTGTTAAAAACATGGTTGCATTTTAGGAAAAAAATGAAAAGCAATAGTGGGAAAAACTATGATTTAGGATTCTAATGGTGATTAATCTATCAAATAAAAATTGCAAAAGACTAAGGAAAATTAGTCTCTTCAATGAGTTTGGATTTGAGCATTATAGACGTGGAAACATGGTTTATTAAAGGTTTAAATCACAAGGATATCCAAGTTTGCTTTGAGCATTGTAGAGGTGGAAACATGGTTTATGGATGCCCATTTTCCTCCCATGAAATAATTTTTTCCTCAAGTAATGATATCGTTCCTTTTTCCTTTTCTTTTTAGTTTGAACATATAGGTTTACAATATGTTAGCTTCATTTTATTACGAGATGTCTACTTCCAGGTCTCTAACCTCATCAGGTTGGTACATGAAATGACTTTAGGAGTTGTTTGGTTTCTGAGTGACAACTGGTTTGTGACTGAAAACTTCGGTTCATTGCATATCATAATAGAAAATTGCATATGGTTTTTTACTTTTTCATTGATCTCAATGTTTTTGGAATTTTTCTCCAAGGATATAGCAATGTAGCTGTTATGGAAAGAATGATCAAAATAAATTAACGAAAAAAAAAACTTATAATGAATGCCACTACCCTAAATAAAACCCTAATTATTCAGTGATATTGAATAAGAAAGGGATTTAATACGATAACCGACTATGATGCCCAACAAATTGAGGACACTCACAAAAACCTAATCATGTAGAGAAAATTTTCATATTCAAAGGGGTCACGCCTAAGCATGGAAATTAGAGGTTGTATGCCATGCAAGCCATGGAATTCTTGGACATTATCTATTCTTAATTTGAATTTGAAGTTATCATATAGCTTCCAATTGCCAGGTAGGTATTTTATACTCTTTATTGGCTCCTCCCTCTCTAGTTATGTGGGGTTGTTCGGTCATGTTTGTTAGTTACACCTTGATTTCCATCTCTTAGATCGTTGTTTTATATACTTTATATGGTTCAAATTATTAAATATATATTATAATTTCTCTTTGTGAGCCATGCCAATGAAATTCATGATGACATCTCTATGTTAACAGTTCTTCAGCTCATGATAAAGTCATATTAAAAAACATTTTAGCAAATGGAATATGCGTTTGAAATTATATAATAAGTTTATAAAATCATAAGAGACCCTACCGAGAAAATTTTATTTGTCCATCCAACCAACAACCCTTCCATGTGCATCATTGTCTTTAGTGTCTTATCGATGGAATGTTCATCTAAATTGTCCCGTCAATGGCGTAATCGTATGGATTGTCAAGTTGATGGTGTGTTCGTCTATGGCCTATTATTATATTTATTCATAGTAAATTACTCTCTTCCATTACGCTATGGTTCCTATCGTAAATCACATTCCATGCTGAAGCACATCACCTTCAATGCATAGATTACACAATTAGACTTCCTTATTCAGAGTATGGGTTGAAAGATCACCATGAATGCACAGATTACACAATTAGACTCCCTTCTTCAAAGTATGGGGTGAAGAATAGATATCAACATCTGATGGGGCTATGGGGAGGTATTATTATGGGTGGATCTCACCTCTTTCTATATTTGAACTACATGAACGAACTTACACATGGCTTAGTCCATCTTCAGAGTGCCATCTTCGATTTTCATATTGTAGTTGATTTTTTTTGCTTGTGGGAATGGCTAGAGAGGAAGCAGGCATAAAAGTGAAGAGTGGGAATTTTTTACCAGGACTTCGACATTAGTTGGGCTCCTAATCATGTCAATTTTTCCAATGGAGGAAAATAGATGCAACTCCTACTTGACCAGTCCTCATGTGACTAGTCCTCATTTGAGAAGCATATTGTGTTGTATAAATTAATGGTCAACTAGTATTATAAATTTGTCTTATGATTACTTACAATAGTGGTGAATATTATGATATATATACAGGATCAGGGTTAATGTCCAAAAAGAAGATTCTATTGGGAAACATTAGAATGAAAATAAACTTGGTGCTAGTAGACTCAGCTGGAACACTTCTTACTATGTAAGTATTCTCATTCGATATCTGGTACAACTAGCTCTAGTTGATCAGTGTTCGCAACTTTGTAGGTTTTCAATTGCAATTGTGGAAATTTATGGGCATAATTTTGAATATCATATTAGTGATGGGAGACACTAGATTTTTGTTGTAATGAATGATGAATGTTGAAATCACTATTTTGATCAAACCTATGAAGTTGTGCAACTTAGTTGACTTTTCCATTTATCAGATGATAGACATTTCCCAAATATAAAACCCTGTAAAACTAAACAAAAACAAATAATATGTTGGAAGCCATGTGTACATAATTTGATTTCTTTGAAGGAGTAGTTTAAAGATTGTTTTTATGAAGATACACTTCTTTGTGTAATGTTGATACGTAGTAGCCTCGGTATTGATTCTTTCAAGTTATCTCCTTTTCTAAATGGGGACGAGTAACCGACCATGTGGTTGCGTGATGCAGGATCATTAGCTTAGAAAGATGAAGTCATCCATGACTTCACAAATTCAATTAAATTTTTAAAGATACCTAGAGTCTCATACATGTAATTTGTTTTATTTTTGTAAAAGCTGAATAATAGGTTGGAATTAGGATATTCGATCCTTTCCACCTGTAACAGTCATAAATGAATTGGTTAGATTAGTTGAGTGATTTTAGTAATCTGTTACTAAGTCATAGGGTTAGATTGAATTCAATAAGGACTATACTCCTTTGTTATAGGATCTGGAAACATTATCCTTTTGTATTTAACACAGTCCAAGTCATTTGTTAGTTAGCGGAGGTAGCTCGCAGAAGCTTGGGTAGCTTGAGAAGCCTTATGAATAATCTTCAAAGCTGTGATAGCTCATTGAATCTTGAGGCAGCTCACAAAGCTTAATAGAGGCATAGCTCTATGATTGCATTAGTTTAGTTTGGAATTCAAAGCTTGAAGAGGTTATTGACACATTGAAATTCAATTTCTATGTTAATTTGCGAAGCTTGTGAATATATTGATGAAATCATTGTTTTACATGGTGTATATGCATTCAAGAGGCATAGGGTAAATGATTGATCAAATTCTTGATTAAAATTGGGAGAATTTCTTATTTAAATTTTGTTATATGATCATATCAATCGTATTACAAATAAAATTAGAAGAAATCGATTGATGTCATGTGAATATTGCAGACAGATCGATATTGGGGTCGCATTGAGCTTGTATGAACGTTGGGCATAGTCTATTGAGAGAAACTCATGTTGAATCGGTATTCTGTTGATTATATAAATAGAGATCCAAGATGGTCAACAGAAATCTACGGAGTATTAGTCGGAATTGTAGGAATTAATCGATTTTCTAGTGCGCAGAGGTTATTATAAATCTTACACAGTCATATCTGACAGTGACTATGCGATGAAAAGGTAGATCAACGATTTTGGTGCGCCAATGAACTGGAAATCAATGGTTATACTGAATACGGAGAATTCAAATGGTCGCAAGATAACGAGATTATACTTTCCCATAAATGCATTCCATTACAACTCTGAATTGGAATGAAGTCCGATCTAGCAGATCCGACGATTATGAGTCAATAAGAAGAGTTCAATGGCATATGATGGAACTGTAGTTGACAATCCGGTAAAGGGGTTTATAAAGAATGTTTTAGAAAAAATTTAAAATTCTATTGTCGACTTATTAAAGGTTCTCTTTATAGAACCACTAGATTTAGTGGTAGTTAGCTAAGTTAGTAGACCTGAAAAAAATCAAATCCAAGGTAGAGGTTTATAAAACTTGAAGGTTGTTGTCTTGCCAAATTGACACTCTTTTGCACCTCTTTGCATCCTCCATATACACCTTTGATCTCTTCATTTGATCCTTTTACCCCATAAATCCTTCTATATTTTCACATATCTACCCAAATATCCAGCAGGTATACTTAGGTATGATAATTCATCAAAATCCTTTAATTTCCTTTGATTTAATGCTTAAATATAATTCTTGAAGGATTTATGACTAATTATATTTCTGCAGCATACTTTGATTTCTGCAGCATATGTTGATATTCAGCAGTAGGTTAGATATTATGAAGATTCTCCATATGTGGCCAGTTCGTTCAAACAAACCCGAGTCCATCTAGCTTAATTACGGTTGATGAATCATGTATAATCAATGCAATCTTCATCTCTAGGCACGTAGATCCTTTCTGAATGCTTGTTCACGACAAAGGCTCGACATGCCCACGGACTTTTAGCAGGTTCTATTAAACCTTTAGTCAACAGCTCTTTAATTTCTGCATCGCAGAACTTGACTTCGCTTGGAGACATTAAAGCTGCAGAGGCTTTCGTAGTGCCTAGAGATGAAGATTGCATTGATTATACATGATTCATCAACCGTAATTAAGCTAGATGGACTCGGGTTTGTTTGAACGAGCTCGCCACATATGGAGAATCTTCATAATATCTAACCTACTGCTGAATATCATAGAGATGAAGATTTTCTATTAAATGACAAATCAAAGAGTATCTCAAGCATGAAGAAGTTAGGAATCGGTTGCATTATGTGAATAGTTGTATCATTAATAGAAGATAGAGTCTGTTACTGTAAAATTGGGATTGGTTACCCTAGCCCTCGAGCTATAAAAAGCCATGGATCGAGAATGTAAAATGATGGTGGATGGAGAATGGATAATGAATAAGAAAAATTACGCTACTTAAGTACTAGATTTTCTGAATTTGACAGAGGTTATGATGTTTTATAATACACAGATGATTTTGTATATTATAATTTGATTTATTTCCTATTGTTAATGTTTTTCTTTGATAGTGATTACTTCCCATAAGGAATATGTTAATACCAAGGAGTAGAAAAATATGGTTGCCAGTACTGCTGATTAATTTGGTATTGAGGTGAATAACAAGGAGGTGGAGTTGAGTTTAGGGGGGTTGGGAGAGCACTAAAGAAGGATCATGCAGGAGTAGTGTACAAGGCGCTGGGGGAGGCTATCCTCCCAGAGGTCAGCCATGGCTAGAGATCTGGGCCAGGGCGATGCGAAAGACAAGAGTGGGAGAAGGAATAAGGGAATGAGCGGTGGATCAACGGGAGGAAGGAATCCAGGGATGGGAATATGCCTCCCACGGGCTCAGACAGTCCCAGCTATCCAGATCCGATCAGAACTAATCAGGGAGAAAGTGGAGCAATGGAAAGAAAAGGCCCTCATCGGGAAATTTGTGGGAATATGGTTGAAAGAGAAGGATATGATCTGCTAGATCCAGGAGACTTGGAAGCCCAAGGGGCACTATGATCTCTAGCTGGGGGGAAAAGGTTTTTTCACCATTATTTTTTTCAACATAGAATACAAGGATCGGATCCTGGAAGGGGGGCCTTATTTCTTCTTCTTGGTGGGGCTGTTTTTACACCCCTAGAAGGAACGAATTAACCCTAAAATAGAGGATCTGACAGTTTCCCCAGTATGGGTCAGGCTGATTGGCCTCCCTAGAGAATTTTGGGATCTGGAAATTTTGAAAGATATTGGAAACTCGATCGAAGAATTTGTGAAGGTAGTGAAACAGACAAGACAATAGAGGTATAAGACCTATGCACGAATCTGTGTATACATGGATCTATCAAAAGATCTACCAGAGCCGGTGAGCCTGAACTGGGATGACGAGGAGTGTATCTAGCAGATCGATTATCAGAAGCTCCCCTTTTGGTGTAGAATATGCCATGAGTATGGTCATTTTGGGAGAAATTGCATGAAAGGGGGTCCGGAGAAGCAAGCCTCAAATAAGGGAGGGGAGGAGAAGCAAACCAGCAACGGATTCACATAGGTCAAGAGCAGAAAGTAGGGGAGGAATAATGGGGGACAAAAGTCAAAAAAGGAGGTGGCCAATAGAGATCCAGCATCCTCCAACCCCTTTCATATCCTGTCGAATGAGGGGAAGGAGGAAAACAGACAAAGTAAGGGGAAACAGGAGTCTAAGAAGATCATGATCAGATCAATTGGAATTAACCAGATAGAAACGATGGAGGAGGACGAGGTGGAAGACATGGATATAGGCAAATTAGATCTGGACGCAATAGAAAAGGAGTGCGAAAAAGCATGGGCTGGGTATGTAACCCAGGAACAAGTTACCCTCCTCCAGTAAGCCATTATCAAGTCGAAGGCATCATGTGATATGGGGATCAGCACAGACCCACAAAAGGGGAGCAAGCGGAAGACCTAGGAGGAGGATCAGAAAAGAGGATGAAAAACAAACAAGCAGAGGATCACGGCAATTGGAGTCAAGTTAATCGAATCAGTCCAGTACCCGACGATCAGGGAGGTCTTTTCTGAGGTAAGTAAGGTTACTAAATGAAGGTGATATCATGGAACATTGGGGGGTGTAACCACCCGAGGAAAATAAAGGCTTTAGGTAGGAAGATGTTATACCAAAATCCTATCACCATCGTGTGATAAGACATTTGACATACCTACTTTCCCTGAATCCCAGCTTTTGGAGTGGAAACTAAATGGTTTTTCATCAATCTTTCACAAATTCCCAGCACTGTGCATGCCTCTTTTTCCAGGAGCGGTACCCCTATTTGCATCGACCATCATCTGTTGCCCATAAGCGGTGCCACCGCTTATTGTCCTTGGTCCATAAGCGGTTATTACCAAAACCACTATGTCATAGAAGGAGAAACGCGGTACCCTGGGTAAAAAGGGAAAAAGAGAAGTTTCTCGAGGCTTCTAGATTATAAGCCTCGTGTCCTGCCTTATCCCTACTACTGTGGGTTGGTTGAGCTCGAGATCTCTCATCCTAGGATCTTAGAGGCCACCTCACCCACTAATTTCTCAACCATCTCTATCCATTAAAGCCCTATAAATAAGAGCTCATAGCCATGGTTGAGGAGAGAACACTTGAGGTATTGTTATGCTGTTGGATTGACCATTGGCCCAAGATCATTTGGAGAGAGCATAGAGAGCTAGAGTCAGAGCTTTTGGGGATGAGAAGGTCTATTTTCATGGAGATGCATGTCAACACTAAGGCTTGGTTGTAAACTTCTTCATATTATTTAATGCAAGTTGATTTTTGTCCCACATATGTTGTTGTTGTTGTGATATCACATATATGTTGCTAGATTCCTTAGTCACTAGCATAGATTAGTAGATCATATTCTGGTTGCTTTGATCTATTTTGTGTTGAGATTGATTGCAGGTACATAGGTGGACTATAAAAGCCTTGTATTCCAGATATATACAATGTCTAGGGAGAGTCTTCAACCTCTGTCCTCTATTTGTTCTAGATCTGAACCATTCAAACCAGTGGAACACCTTGCTGTCCATAGGAGTTGAAATATTCCAGCTAACAAATCTAGCGACTCCATTGGGAATTAGTGTATCAGTTGTTCTGATCTTCCTCAGTCTACAACTCTTGTCCGAATCTAGGCTCCGTTTTCTTCAACTCTTTTCAGTCAGATCTACTTTCTGACTTGCATTATTTGGGTTTGAAATTTCCAGATCTATTCAGATCTGAGTTATTTCGGTCTTTTATGCTCTGTTTCCATACTCAATTCACCAATATTTTCCTTGATCTAACCTTTTTTTGACTGGATCCTTCATTCTTCTTGTGGTTTGGTCATCTAAAGGGAACCGCACATGTTCTGTTGGCAAGGAGCGGTGCCACCGCCTAAGTCCAGTTAGCAGCACGCGGTGCCACTGCCTGAATCCAATGAGCAAGGAGCGGTTCTGCCTCAAAACTACTTGTCAGCAGCTTCATCTGCGCGGTGCCAAGTAGGCCCTGTTCCAGGACTTTGTATTTTGATTTTTGTGTGTTTTTGGCTTACTTTTTTATCAAAATAAATTGTATATTCTACAGTCGCTTTGATTATTGTATTCTTTCTGCATTCAAAGAGAGTTTGTGTTTCTTGCATTAGATTTTACATTATTTTCTTTGCTTGAAACCTCTTGCTCTTTTCTGTATATATTATTCATTGGAATTAGGAAATATACATTTAGTTTCGGTTTGTTTTGGACTTGGAATGTGTGAGTGATCCATGTTGTTTTGAGTCTTCCTTTGCTTGGGTGATTCTTGTTTCCTTTTGCATGCTGATTTTTTTAGTGCTTGGTAGGAAAGGTTGGTTCTTCGTTTCCTTGTCTGTTTCAAAGAGAATTTTTAGTTTTCTCTATCTTTTGCTTTATTTGCAAGCTTGTTGAACAATTTTCTTCTTGTTTTGTGCATGATTGTTTGAGATTCTAGATATTACTTTCATTGAGAAGAAACATCTATTTTCAGCTTTGCGTGCATTAGAGTTATATTTGTTGGGAAACATTAGTGAGATCATCTTTCCATTGAGTTTTTATGCGTCTTTTTCAAGCATGAAAAGATAGGAAACATTTTGATTTATGTTATATTTTCTCTAGATCTCTTTGTTATTTGCTTTGAAGATTGTTTGCGGTGCATTGATATTTCACTTTTCGTTTGAAAAGGTAGAATTACATTTTCATTTCGGTGTGCATTTTTGGGAAGAAAAGTAAATCTCTCTCCCTCTCTTAGGTAGAATTTCATTGAAGAGGAAAACTTGCATTATCATATAGATCAGTATGCATCTTATTTAAATTCAAGTTTTCACTCCATGGTTCCACCTAAACGCATAAGATAAAATTAAAGGTATTGCTAGGTTAAAACTTTTAGCATTTGAGTGATAAGTTAGAGACGTGTTCGGGCATCGTTAAGCATAGGAGCTGTCGTTACTTGTCCACATTACATCCCGAGACTCACGCGGTTCTTCCATGTACCATCGGTATATCGAACGACCTTTCACGTACCCTTGAGGTATATAGAAAGGTACTTCACGTACTCGATTGTATATAGGAAGGCCCCTTGTGTACGGTTATGCATTAGACAACACTACTACCAATTTGAGCACCCTCGTACCTAACGTATATTGGGAGACCCTTTTAGGAATCCTCAAACCGTCCGAGTTATCCTTTTGGCCTGTCCTATGAGGTTCCTGACTCTTATCCACTCCTTTCACATGTTTTCTTGTTGCTTTTAGTTTGAGTAGTACTTGCTTGTGCATGGTAATTAGGGGGTTATTAGAGAGTTTAGAGATGACATCCTCATCTGGGACTACCACTCAAGAGGTCCCTTTCAAAGGTGTACCTTTTATATTCCCTCCAAGTGAAGGTATTGGTCCTCCCTTTATTGCCACTCTAAATTTTCCTATATTAACTATAGGATTACCGGTCTGGCTGTTTAATCTAGTAATTCATGTTACACCTAATGTCTCAATTGTCACCTCTCCTCCGAGAGAGGATCAACCTCAACCTAATCCTGGTCCTTCTTCATCGGTTGTGGATTCATCTCTTTCTTCTTCTTCGCTTGACTGAAGCTCTATAGTTAGTAGTCATGTGGATAAGAAGAAGAAGAAAGGGAAGAGTAAGAAGAAGAAGGATAAGAAAGAGAAAAAATAGCGAACAACTACTCTTGATGGTGCTCGTTCTAAGAGAACGCCCGGAAAACCCAAGTTCCCTTGTAAGCTTTGCAAGGGGGACCACCTTCTTAAGGAGTGTCCCGATCTCTCCCCTATACAAGAAGAGTGGTCTAAAATATCCAAACCGTCTGTGTCATCAACCTCTGATCATCATGTTGATGATACTCCCTCAACCAGTGAGCCATTGGTAAAATGTCGTAAGGGTAAAGTCTTATATCCTTGTTTGATATGCAAGGCTATGCATAGTACTTTTCTTTGTCCAAGAATGGATGAAGCTTCGCGTTGGTTGGAAAATATTACTAATCATCAACAGGTGATTCCAACAAGTGATAGTAAGTTATCCCTCGATCCCCCACTGGTTGACCAAGTGGTCAATTCGGATTTATCCGTGGTTGATCCCACTCTTCCTTTGGAGAGTGAAGTTAAAGTGGTCAAGTCGGTGTCATTTCCACCCAATCCCACTCTTTCATCAAAGAGTGTTAAGACTGAAGTAGTCTCTTTGACCAAATCTCCATCTTGTTCTTCTCTTCTAGTAGAGAATGAACCAAATCCTGCTGAATTTTTTATGCTTTGTTCTGATTGTTCTCAACAAGAGGAAATTTTGTCTGTTTCGACAGAACCCTCTTCGAGTAAGGAGGTTATTTCCTTTGACTGGAGTAACCTAACTGAGTCTCGTCTTCATTCGAGTGTTCCTTTCCAGATAGTTGTGAATGTTACTGCTAGGCGGATACTTCGCACTATTGTTGACGAAGGGCCTTCTGTTAGTATTCTATCCTCAACTGCTTGGCAAGATTTAGGTTCTCCTCAGCTTGTGTCAGCCACCGATCAGATACTGGCTTTTAATAGAAGACCTACTACACCTTTAGGGACCCTTCCTTATTTCCCTATTACATTAGGAGGGAAAAATGTCTGTATTGATGTTATGGTGGTCCAAGGTCCTTTAGATTTCAATCTGCTCCTTGGACGTGATTATGTTTATGCCATGAAGGTTGTTGTGTCCACACTCTTTAGAGTTATGCATTTTCCCCATGATGGGAAGATTGTGACCATTGATCAGCTTTCCTTTGTTACACTTGACCATCACATTACTCCTGGTAATCAGACTGCCCTGAATGTGCCACATGTTCTTGTGGTTCCTTCCCCTTCTTCTAGTTAGCTTCTTCCCATCATAGGTAAAATGGGGGGCATGGATCTAATTTATGGACATCATAATGGAGCTAATCCACTATCTTTTAGGTAATGGGGGAAACCTACCAACCTTTGGATATCATGTTGGGTCGGAGCAGGTTTGTGAGCATAGTTTACTTTTGGTTTCAAGCTCGTTAAAAAATAAAACCACTCCTTAAGCATAGTTTACCCTTTTGGTTTCAATATTGCATAAAAATGAAACCATTCTTGAGCATAGTTTACTTTTGGTTTCAAGCTCATTAAAAAATAAAACCACTCCTTAAGCATAGTTTACACTTTTGGTTTCAAGCTTGCATAAAAATGAAACCATGTCTAGAGCATAGTTTACGCTTTTGGTTTCAAGCTCGTTAAAAAATAAAACCACTCCTTAAGCATAGTTTACGCTTTTGGTTTCAAGCTTGCATAAAAATGAACCCATGTCTAGAGCATAGTTTACTTTTGGTTTCAAGCTCGTTAAAAAATAAAACCACTCCCTAAGCATACTTTACCCTTTTGGTTTCAAGCTTGCATAAAAATGAAACCATGTTCTGAGCAAAGTTCCCATTCTATGTCAAGCTCGTTAAAAAATGAAATGGATTTCCTTAAGCATAGTTTACCTTTTGGTTTCAATCTTCCATAAAAATGAAATCATTCCTTAGCATAGTTCATTTTATATTTCAAGCTCGTTAAAAAATGTAGGTTTCCTTAAGCCATTAGAGGAAATTTGGGGTCTAAAATGGGCCTTATAAGAAAACATGCCAAAATAAGTTTTTGTGAGTTGGAATTCAAGAGCCAATAGAATTTCAATAAAATAAGTCAACCATAATGGTTGAATCGACATATTTGTCATTAAAAAAAACTACTTTTTTTGTTCGTCTTTTCGACATATCTCATTGTGTTTTTACTCAAATTTCGATTGGGAGAGCTCGTTGGATGCAGAATCAAATTCCTCATCCAACGAGCTCTCTCAATTGAAATTTGAGTAAAAACACAGGGATATATGTCGAAAATACGAACAAAAAAAGTAGTTTTTTTCTTTCTTCCTCCAAAATTAATCAATATTATTTTATTATTTTAACTATTATTTTATTATTTTAACTATTATTTTATTATTTTCCTTAGGAGGCCCATTTTAGACCCCAAAATTCCTCTAATGGATAGTTTACCTTTTGGTTTAGCTTGCATAAAAATGAAACCATGTTCCAAGCATAGTTACCTTCTGTTTCAAGCTTGCGTAAAAATGAAACAGATCCCCTTCCCTTGAGTTGAGTCTTCACTTTAGTGTTAGAACTTGAACCTTCTTTTCACCTGCCCGATTCTCGTTCTTTCTACCCCCTGGTGAAAATTTTCACATTAGTAACCATTTTTTTAGGTTGGGTATCGAAGAAGAATCATTAAATGAAACAAAGCTTGGGGGCGTGTCGAGCCGCTAGCAACCATGCTAGGGGTAGGCTTCGCTACCAATCATGCTAAGGGAAAGATTCCAACCTCTGTATATCATGTTAATGGGATTTTTCAAGCATAGTTTACCCATTGGTTTCGAACTTGCATTAAAATGAAAAAAATCTTTGAGCATTATTTTAACTGACCTTCGAGCTCGTTAAAAACAGTAAGATGGTGTTGAGCTTACTTTTCATTTTTCGTGCTCTGGTTAAAACATGAAAATTGGTTTGAGCTTAGTTTATTACTTTTTCATGCTCTGGATTCAAACATGAAAAAGGATAATGGAGTCCTGATCTTTAAACTCTTTTTAGGCTCCTTAAATATTAAAAGATTGTCGAGTACTTGTCTCCTTCATACTCGTAAAAGTATTTGAAGAGTCGTCCTTCTGACGGTAGGTTATCTCTTTTTCGGTTCGGATAGGACTCTTTACGAAAAAGGAACACTCTAGCCAATCATGACTGGAAGAGTTCTCTAAGGTATGATTTTATCCTTTTTCAGGCCTTAGAGACTAAATCATATGAAAAAGGACCCTTTGGAATCTTCTTCTGTATTCGTTCAGACTCTCTAAACATGAACGATACCGAGTTTTCTTTCGGTGGACTCATTAAATTAAACATTGAGAGACCCGTTTTGGGAATGAACCCCTCCTCTCTCAGGTTTGTAAAACATATGAGTCTGGACTTGTCTTTTGACAAGCTATATCAAGTTTTTGTTACCCTATTTGAACTCGTAAAACCAAAAAGAGGCACTCATCAATCATGATGGGGGAAATGGGAAGGGAATCATTTTGTAAATAATGGCAGTTGTTTGTCGTTACCTTTGAACATGGCACTTGTCTACACAATCATGTCAGTCAATTGGGTATTCAGCTGATCTCTGTGACGATCCACTTTCATGAGTCATGCCAATCCTTTGATTCTTTCGAAAGAATGCATTGTCCATTGTCGCATTGTGTGTCTGTCCTGTCTAGTCATGCTGCCAATTCATTTTGTCGTGCCGCCCGATGTTCAAGTGGAATTTGAAGAAGTTTTACCTTTGCAGTTTACACAGTCTTTGTGTCAGTATCTTTGAGTCAGTCATATGGTTACTACATTCACATCATTCCAAAACTATGTTCCGAGTTTCGTGTCATCGATGTGGGACTCATCATGGCCCTCCTTCGACGAGACTATTCCCATTGACATCAGCTCATTATCCAGGAAATAGTCTTAGAAACAATATTTAGTACCTTGAGATCTGTATGCCTTAATGACAGTTTCTCTCACTCTCAACATAGGTTCACATCATCGACCTTTGATCGATAGAATCAACTGGGTGTTTGACATCAGGACATCTATTCGCACTCAGTAGATTGTACTAAGGTACCTTGGGAATCATTGACTTACCTCAGGTTCTAAGGTACTAAGGTACCTTGGTGACTTACCTCGCACTTGTTAACGGTTCACATCATTGACCGGTAATCAAGTGGTTTCTACCATGTTTGACTTCAGATCATTGTAATCACATGGATAGAATCGTACTTTGTGGAAGATTAGATGAATACCCTGGGTATTTGTTTAAAAGCGCTCATTGCTTTTTCCCTGGGTCGCGATGGAGTTTTGTATATCTAGCATGGATCCACATTTGTATGGTATTCCTATGCTCAAATTTGCGTCTGTATGACCTAGATCTACACTGTATGTCTGGTAGCTATGTCCAATTTTGAGTTCTCTATCACATGGATCTACGCTGTATTCTAGTATCCATGTCTGTTTATTCCTCTCATGGACCTACCTTGTATTGATCTACAGCTATGAGTTTGGTTACTTGTGTCTATGAGTCAACATACTAATGTACTACAGATGCCTACTTGACAACATGCTTCAATCGAGCCGACCTTTTCATCTCTTGGCGATGACTTGTTCTCAAAGCTCTCGTTTATTGTATCCCTCTAAGACTCATGCTTTGGGGGGCATCCTGTTATACCAAAATCCTATCACCATCATGTGATAAGACATTTGACATACCTACTTGCCATGAATCCCAGCTTCTGGAGTGGAAAATAAATGGGTTTTCATCAATCTTTCATACAAATTCCCAGCACCATGCATGCCCCTTTATCCAGGAGCGGTACCCCTATTCGCACTACCCATCATCTGTTTCCCATAAGCGGTGCCACCACTTATTGTCCTTGGTCCATAAGTAGTTATTACCAGAATTGCTCTGTCATAGAAGGAGAAACGCGGTACCTTGGGTAAAAAGGGAAAAAGAGAAGTTTCTTAAGGCTTCTAGATGATAAGCCTTGTGTCTAGCCTTATCCCTACTACTGTGGGTTGGTTGAGCTTGAGATCCCTCATCCTAGGATCTTAAAGGCCACCTCACCCACTAATTTCTCAACCATCTCTGTCGATTAAAGCCCTATAAATAAGAGCTCATAGCCATGGCTGAGGAGAGAACACTTGAGGTATTGTTATGATGTTGGATTGACCATTGGCCCAAGATCATTTGGAGAGAGCATAGAGAGATAGAGTCGGAGCTTTTGGGGATGAGAAGGTCTGGTTTCATGGAGATGCATGTCAACACTAAGGCTTGGTTGTAAAATTCTTCATATTCTTTAATGCAAGTTGATTTATGTCCCACATATGTTGTTGTTGTTGTGATTTCGCATATATGTTGCTAGATTCCTTAGTCACTAGCATAGATTAGTAGATCATATTCTGGTTGCTTTGATATGTTTCGTGTTGATCTTGATTGCAAGTACATAGGTGGACTATCAAAGCCTTGTATTCCAAATATCTACAGCGTCTAGGGAGAGTGTTCAACCTTTGTCCTCTATTTTTTCTAGATCTGAACCATTCAGACCAGTGGAACACCTTGTTGTCCGCAGGAGGTGAAATATTCCAACTAACAGAAGATCAGGATGGAAAAACCAGATGTTTTATTTCTTTACGAAACCAAGTGTAGTTTTGAGACAATGCTGAGAATAGGGCCAAGGATCTGGAAGGGTAGCAGAGTAATGGTGACTGATGCGGTAGTAATGGGGGGAGGATTAGCTGTTCTATGGGACCCAAGACGGATAGAGCTCTCTGAGTGGAGGGCTAACCTCTTCTCCTTAGAATCAGACTTCAAATTTTTCGACTCTGGGGCTTCAGGGACCATGGTAAACATTTACGAGCCAAGATCTTTTCTCAAAAGTAGGCCTTCATACAGCACTTGAGATGGCTATGAAATCAAGCCCAGGTAGGAACCTGGATTGTGGGTGGAGACTTTAACCTAATAACCTTCCTCATAGAAAAAAAGAGGGGAAGGAGGGATTTGGATAAATACTAGGAGGAGCTTAGGGAGATCCTGACTCTTGGCCCCTTGGTGGATATAGAGATGGGGGATGGATGGTA
The DNA here is from genome assembly GCA_001517045.1 of Pseudotsuga menziesii. NCBI lineage: Eukaryota > Viridiplantae > Streptophyta > Pinopsida > Pinales > Pinaceae > Pseudotsuga > Pseudotsuga menziesii. The sequence goes on from LPNX011102357.1 coordinate 559,540, forward strand.
CACATGGAATAATAGGAGAGGTGGGGATCACTTGGTGGAATCCAGACTTGATAGATTTTTTGTGACAAAATATGTTGTCAGGGAGGCTGGAGATATGAGGGTGAGTGTTCTTCCAGCTGTCGGGTTGGATCATTGGCCAATTAGTCTGGAGTGGGACCGATCTCACATCAACCTTAGTACACCATTCAAGTTTGAATAGTTTTGGAAGGAGCACAAGGACTTTAATGGCCTAGTGGAATAGTGGTGGCAAGAATTGGACCACATGAGGGGGGACCAGAATGTACAATTTCCAACAAAAGCTCAAGGATTTAAAGGCCAAGATTTTCATGTGGAATAGGGAGGACTTCAAAAATATCTTCAAAGACAAGAAAATACTGATACAAGACTTAGACCAAATCCAAAAAGAAGGAATGGAAACATGATGGGACACAGAGCTGAAGGAAAAGGAGAAAGACCTCCTATCACAACTAGATGCCAGAGAAAGGCAAGAAGAGATCCTTTGGAAAAAGAAATCCTGAGTCAAATGGATTTAGGAGGGGGAAAAAAACACTAAGTTCTTTCACAACTCGGTTATTTACAATAGATTAGGCTCAAAGGTTCACAAAATCAAGAGAGCAGATGGTTCTGAGGTAGAGAATATAGGAGAAATTGAGGAGGAACTTACAAGTTATTTCAGGGGAATCATGACTGAGGATAATAATAATAGGGATCCGGATATTTCCCGAATCACTGGCCTCATCCCAAGAAAGGTGACAATGGAGGATAATGAAACTCTAAACAGTCCCATAACTATGCAAGAAATCAAAGAAGCTGTGCATCAGATGGCCCAGGGAAAGGCACCTGGACCGGATGGATTTACATCCAACTTATTTCACTTCTTATGCGACATGATCAAGGAGGAAGTTTGGGAAATCATAGAAGAATCCAGATGCAAGTGTGGAGTTCTGAAATCCTTCAATGCAACTTTCCTCACATTGATTACAAAGGGGGAGGGAGTTGATTCCCCGTATAAATTCTGGCCCATAGCTCTTTGTAATGTAATTTACAAGATCGTTTCCAAGGTGATAGCAAATTGCCTAAAACCCCTTCTCCCAGGTCTGATCAGTCTTGAACAGTCGGGTTTTGTTGAGGGTAGATAGATTATGAATGGTATCATTGCAGTTCATGAGACTATCCATTCATTAAAATAGACTAGGCAGCCGAGAATGCTCATCATGCTTGATATCGCAAAGGCACATGGCAAACTTAGTTGCAATTCCTGGAAAGGATGCTGGAGGCATATGGTTTCAATGAAGTTTGGGTGGAATGAGTCATGGTGCTAGTCACCACCCCTTTTTTCTCAATTATGCTCAATGGCTCTCTAACGAAGGTCTTTACCCCTTCTCGTGGGATAAGACAAGGGGATCCACTTTCTCCGTTCCTTTTTGTCCTTATGGCATAAGGAATAAGCAGGCTCATCCAAACCCAGGTAAGCGTGCGGGGAATTAGAGGACTCTCGCTCCACCAGGGAATGGAAAAGAAAACTCACCAACAATTCATGGATGACACGATGTCGATGGGGCACGCTTCAGTCCAAGAAGCCCGAGCTTTCAAGAAGAGCTTAACAATTTTCGCCAAGGCCTCTGGGCTTGAAGTCAATGCGGAAAAATCCCAGGTTTGTTTCCTAAACACTGCTCCTATAACATAGAGGAATATCATACGAATTTTAGGCTTCTCCAAAGGGACATTCCCCTCCAAGTATCTGGGGGTGCCTTTGGACAAAGGAACCATCAAAAAAACCTCTTAGCAGGATCTCATCGATAGAATTAGAGGGAGGTTATCCAGTTGGGTGTTAAAACCCTTGAACTTGCCTAGTCGTTTGATCCTGGTGAAATCAGTCCTTCAAGCTATGCTGGTTTACCTTTTTTTTAATCCTATCAGCACCCAAAGCCATCATCAAGGAGATACAGAGCATTCAGTGAAACTTTCTATGGGAAGGGAGAGAGGCAAAGGCAAAATTTTCCTTGGTGAGTTGGGAGAAAATATGTGCTCCAAAGGATAGAGGTGGGTTGGTTCTGCGCGACCCTGAACTAATGGGGGAAGTTCAAGGATATAAAATTTGGTGGCAATGGTGTAAATACATGCAGGAGCCATGGGCCAAAATTTGAGAAGCAAAATATGCTTGGGAACCTTCTAGGGCCCAGCTCATAAGGTTTAATGAGGATCCTCCAGGATCTTATATCTGGACCAAGGTGAAAATTAATCTAGGAGCATAGTTTCTGGGAAATCAAGGCAGGGAAGGAAGCCAATTTCTGGGACGACTCATGGAATCAACTCCCTAAGCTAGGGAATGACCCGATGGCAGAATATTTGTGCCAAGGGAATAATGGAAGGTAGATAAAAGGTCTTCCACTACCAGGAAGAGGGAAACCACGGAGATCAGATACGATGGGATATCCACATGGAAGAGGACGAGAGGATTTCAGAGGAAGACCTCCAAGCTCTCAAAATGGGGCTCCAGGAATGCTATATTATGTGCAATGAAGAAGAGGACACTCTTCGATGGGGATACATGCAAAAAGGAATGTTTAACATAAAGGAAGCTTATGGTATAAGGATAAGGAGACAGGAGGAGGAACATCCAATATGGTCCAAGATTTGGAAAACAAACCCATGGAAAAAAGTGGCAGCTTTCTATTGGCTAGTCGCCCACCGAAGAATTCTAACTGGAGAAAATTTAAAATGCAGAGGTCTTCTAGGTCCATTTCAATGTGTTATGTGCAAAAATCATGAAGAAAGTACAAATCACTTACTGGAATCTTGCTACTTTGCATTGAATCTCTAGGACAGAGGGGCTCAGGATTTCAGAAGAAGCAATAGATGCAGAGGAAACCCGAGCCAAACTACGAAGGATTGGATGCCAAAAGCTTTCAAAAATCCTATTCTGGTCTTTCTATGGCAGGCTTTCCCAGGCCAAGTCCTTTGGGTGGTGTTGAAGGAGAGGAATAGTCAAATATTCAAGGATAAGCACCACTCGTGGAAGAAATATGGACAACACTCTGTTTAAATCTCATGGAGACAGTTCACACTATGGAATGAAATGAGGAGGACAAAGATTTCAATGCTCAAGGGCAGATAATTGCTGAGGGTTGGGGCATGTCCAGAGGAGTGATGAGCAGGATGCGGCAAAGAACTAAGGTGTGTAGAGTGTCTAGTCCGTCATCTTGGACACCTCTGCCTTGCCATATGTTTAAACTAAATTTCGATGGGGCACCGAAAGGTAACCCTGGGGAAACAGGTTTTGGAGGAGTATGCATAAATGTGAAGGGGGAAGTCCTTCAGGTATTATATGGATCAATAGGATCTGATACAAACAATGATGTAGAGCTTGAAGGTTTATTTCAGGGACTTCAGATGATGGTCAAGGAAGGTTGGATTCCTGCCATGGTGGAGGGAGACTCGAATGCCATCATCCAAATGGCGAAATAGCTGGCCAACGAATGGACAACGGAGAAAGTGTCATCAAGTTGGTGCCTAGCGAGCTGGCTTGAGACCCTTCATTGCTTAGTAATGATGCAACCAGCTGCATCTTTTCACCATGTCCACAGGAGCGCTAACCAAGTGGCTTATCTGCTGGAAAATGTTGGTGTTAGGGAAATTAGAGTCAGGAGGATGGGACGGGAAGAGAATTTTGGGGCGGCTCAATGGGCTCCACGATGCCAATAGCTGGTTCAGCAAGACATCAACCTGAATGGACAGATGGAGGGTGAAGCAGGGAACTATCATGAGGATGAAAGGGCTAGGAGGACACTACCTGTGGGCCTCATACCTTTCCACGCGTAATCATAAATGGATGGCTCTTGGTAATCCGATCAAATCCTCTCCTCATGAATGTTGAGTACGGATCTCGACTGGAAAAGGAGGACAGGATGGATTCGCAACAAGAGCAAGATCAGGAGATGACGATAGGAATGAGGTCCCAACTCGTGCCAAGTATGGGGAAGGATGATTTCCAATGCAAGAGGATCAAAGGCAGGTACATGAATGTTAAGATGATGTAAGGAGCTCTTTCTATTAATAATGGTTGGGTCTTGGTTTTTGTCACCTGTATTAAGGAGAAAGTCTTTCATGGTATGCATATTATTGAGAATAGGGGGAATCAAGGGAAAACTTAGATAATTTCATTTAATTTTTTGCACGGGGTCAAAGTGATGGACCCTCCTCGGGGTGGTGTTGGGAGACATCCTGTGAAGGAAGCAATGCAACCCAAGCTTGAGACAAGGGGAAGCCGAAAGCCAAGAGGGTCAGGAGCAGAGCAACTCGGGCTCAGCTCCAGGCCCAGATGGTGGCAGAGTTTTTCAAGGACCGCATTCCTCTAGAGGCTCATCGAGTGATAGAGAGGATGGAGAAACAATTCTGGAAAAAGATCAAGGAGATGTCGATAGAAGAGGTCAGGCTGGAAATGGAGGAATGGGTGGTTGACCCAGGCTCCATGGTGGGTCAGGGCTTTGGCTCATGATTGTCTGGTAATGATATATTGGGTCATGATGAATATGGTCACTCAAGCGGCCATCAAAGTGGAAACCACGAAGGTGGAAGCAGAGGCTGAGGTTGAGGGTGATGATGTTCCTGTCCATGCCTAGAAAGAGCACCATGCGAAGAGCGAGAAGATCCTCAAGCAGCTCCACGATCAAGGTGTTGATCAGCAGCTGATGCACCACAAGGTGGACTAGATTGTCTCTCATTTGGGCATCATGCTCTACCACCCGGGGATGGAGCAGAAACGGGAAGGTGGTTCCAACCGGCGGTCCAGGGGTCACAGTCTGGAGCGATCTGAAGGAGAGACTTAGCAACATGGAGTTGGACTGATGCAGAACCCGAGCGTCTCAAACATTTTTCTTTTTCCCAGATAATGTGGAGAGTGAGGTCCATTCGAATTTTTTTGTGTCCTTGTTTATGTCAATAGGTTTTGATGTTGTTTTTCATGAAATACTCAAAGATAGAAGTCTAGGTGTCAGGATTGAACCCTGCTATGGCGGGAATATCCCTCATTTTGGAAAAGCTCAGTATGTAATTGTCTGTAATGGTTTGTAAGCATGGCCACCTAATGGTTCCCAGGATGATGGAGTCTATGTACCTTTGCACTTGATAGTAATAAAATATTTTTATTTACAAAAAAAAAATGTTTTTTCTTTTATATTCTTGTAGTTTAAATTTCTTAGTCTGCAAATCCAATAAGGAGTTGTGGTCTCGTTGACAAGGATCCACAAACATAGACCATAAGCCCTTCCCCTGCAACTTCAAGTTTTTGTAAAGGATATTTAGATTAACTGATTGTTTTCTGTTTTCATTAGAAATAAGAATTGTGTTTAGTCAAATAACTTTAGAAATCATATTTGTATATGACTGTCCTACTGCTTAATTGTTTTTGGAATAATGTGCAGAACATTGTTAGTTTAGAACCGAGCTCGGATGTTAGGATGGATTGATTTAAAAGTATTGTTTTGAATACTTAGTATTTTAGATTTGATTTGTTGTAGATTCAAATTCTGCTTTAAAGGCATACATTGACTCTGTAAAACTGGGTTCCCAAATAAAATGAACTTAAGTGTATTTTCTTCTAAATTATAGGATATGTATATTGCATTCATTTTTATTATGGTTCAAGATTTTAGTTAATTCAGTTCTATCTTTAATATTAATTGCATATATTTATTCTACAAATTACATTTATTTTATTGTAGTCTCAAAATGCAAGTTAATTCAGGAATAGTTTCAATTACAGAAGTAGCCCATTTTAAATATTAAAGTAAATAAGTAATCACTATAATAGTATTCAACTTCTTAGAAGGAAATTCATTAATTTAATAAGAGATTTGAAGTATTAAATGATACATTATATTCATAAGTCTACTTTCAGTCACTACTCTATTTTATGTGTTAATATGTAGTTTCTGCTCATTTAGTCCTAGTTCACTTTTTGTTACTTACTTTGATTTCCGTGTCAGTATGTAGTTTTCTGCTTATTTAAATTTCTGAATTATGTTAGATAGTTCTCATTGGTTTATGCTTTGGTATTAGAATTGTTTTGAAGTTAGTTTGAAAAGTATTTTTATTTCTGCAATTAGGATAGAACATGAATTTGAATGTTTTGTATATCTTAGATGTGAGAGTATCTAGGTAGTATTAGGATTTTACATTTGAATAAGGTTGGTGGTTGATAGATTAGGAATCTTAATATTAAGCATTTTTTAATAATCCCTAGATTAGAATAAGTTAGCTTAGAGTATATTAGATTAGGATAGGCCCTAATCCTGCATATAGAGTGTTTTCATCTCACAAGCTCTCTTCCCGGCTTGACAAATTAAGTGTTGAATTAGATAGTGCTTATTTTGCCCAACATTTTGGCGCCGTTTCCTGGGAGGTGCTAAACGGATTGGAGTCTAGGTAGATAGGATTATTTTACATTACACAACAAGGGGGAGGGGAGAATGGTAATACAAGAGGTAAGAACCTACGCATCCACTATAGTGGGTTTCCCAAAAACCTTGTTTTTCCTTTTCTGCACAAGTTTGTTTGATTTATTTAGAGTATGTTTCCCTTTCTGCAAATGTAGATAGTTTACTCTCACATAGTTAATTTCAAGCATACATGTTTTTTTTTTTAATTTAGGTAGTTTCCTTTCGTGCAGTTACTTTTGATGCAAGTGAGTTTTTTCCTTTCAATAGCATGCAAGACTGTTTTTTTTTCAGCAAAAGTAAGATTTCTTTCAACTAGGAATATTTTTCAGTTTATGGTTTCATAGTGTAGATTTGGATTTCTTTTAGTTTTCGATTGCATATTAGATTATTTAAAAATATTAGGCCAACACTTAAATTCAACTTAGTTTCTTTACTTTTGAGTTAATTTTACATTTCTGTAACGAATGCATTTGATTTCCTGCATGCATAATTTTTCTGCAAAGAGTTTAATCTAGTTTTAAAATTTGAACTTTGAAAACATTTGGGTGCTGTAAGAACCATGTTACTAATCCCCCTATGAAGTAGGAAATTTGAACCAGTACAAGTTTAAGGATGTTCAAAAATGTGTTGAGTAAAGAAGGGCTTATTACTACAAAGGGTTTCTTGAATCCTTGTTGCAGTATGAGGTCAATAACTGAAGAAGAATCCATCTTCCAAAATGGGCAGCAGATCCATAAGTATCCTCAGCATGAAGATCTTGATCTATATATTTATCCTTCCTCATTTGATGAGGGAACTCAAGAATCATGGAAAGCAGTTGAAGTACAAGAAAAACTAGAACCTGAAATTACAGAATTTCTTGCTTGTCTGGTATGAGAGGAAGAATATCAACTTGGCTTAGAAATGAAGGATACTAAAGAAGAAATCCAATCTAGTCAAGAATCTATTAAGTCATGGACTGAATTAGTTTTCCAGTTCCAGCCTTTTACTCTTCAGCAATTTTTGAGATCTAGATCATATGAGAAGTTGGTTCCTCATATCATGGTATTTGTTCATATACATTATGTGAATAAGAATGTTTTAGAAATCCTAATTCGTAGGTGGTTACACTGGAAGTATGCATACACTTGAAAAAAATATTTCTACATCCAGTAGCATAGGGTAGTTTAGGAAACAAAAATAAAAGAAAGATAAAAATAAGTAAAGATAAAAATAAGCTCTACTATGAAAACCAGTTGTCTGGCACAGTCTAGGAAGGGTCTAGTTAGAAAACCAAGTGACTGGCTGGCTAGGATCCATAATAAAGTTGTTGGTGGTGTCTATTTCATTTTGAAAAAATATTTTTTGTTCTATGCTCAGCTGGATGATGGGATATTTATTAAGGCTTTCCTTCCAGCAAGTTTCAACCCATCCACTTCAAAACATTTTCTGGGTCTGAAACTTGAGACATTTTTAGGTACACTGGAGCCTGCATGCCTCAATGGAAGGCATCCTTGTCATTTGCTAAGGAAATCACTCAATGTTTCTTAGCAAGACAATTCTGCAGTTCATTCGACTCTAACAAATATATTCATGACTGTTAGGATGTACCAATTTCCTTGATTTCCATTAACATTAAGGATGGAATATCTCGCATTGGTTAACAACTCTCCTCATTGGTTGGTAATCCAATGATTTCTATCTATGTTCGACATCAACAAATTTATTCACATAGGCATACTTGCACGTAGAAAAGTATGTGGATGAAGACCTTATAGTTCCGTAATCATGGATAGTTTTCAGAAATTGTAGCTTTCATTTTGGGTACAGATAAGTCTATTTCTTTATTTTCTATAGAAATTCAGTAACATTCAGCACAATGGATAGCCTATTAAAAGAATCATTCTCAGTTTTATAGAAGCACAATATTTGGGAGAAAATCAAGAGCAGCTTGTCACAGAAACTCCATTCTGTCACAGAAATGACAACATGCAGCAGAAACTATTGACATCCAAAGTATTTCTGAAGAAATTGGTCTTGTAAGGTAACATTGATCTAAGGTAACGATCCTTTCTTTGAAATATGTTTGTTGCATTAAATTTAAGGAAATTTTAGCATGGATTATATTTACATACTTGCTAAGCCTATGCCATCGTATAATTTAGACCATACACTTGCTTATCATCGTCATTCTACCTTTAGTTGTCATCATACTTTTTCGAATATAAATCCTTTTACCCTACCTATGTTTGACATCATTTGATAACCATCCTTATACCTTATAAATAGATCTTCATCTCTATGGCATGTAGTTCCTAGAGATGAAGATCTTATCACCTTAAAAATATATTATTATCCTCGATTCATTCCTTCATGCTTTCCTACACAATAATTCATCATTGCACTGACAATCCAACATCTTCATAAACTTTTCTATGTGCCATACATTTGAATTATTGTTAAGTACGAGGCTTATGAATTACCATTATACCCACAGCATTAGAAGCCTCGAGAACTATGTTGAAAACTCGTTATACACCTATTCAATAATCCTCATAATTTTCCCAGTTTCTGTTTCATCTTTTGTTTTTCGTCCAAGTTATAGTCTCATAATACATTATGGGTTGGATGGGATTTGCATGCCATGAGCTGATTTCTGTCTCTGTGTTAGAAGGTATTCCTGAATTCAACGCATGCAAGGAAATATTTGAAGGCATATGGTATCAATTTTTCCAAAATTTCAGGGGCATGATGACAAAATTACACTGAAATTTTCCAAAGGATTTGATGGGAAAGTCATGCACATTGGTGATTTTATCATGGAAGTTTCTGAGAAAATAGTTGTCTATGTCGCTGGTCTACCTCATCATGGGGAGTGTTGGTTTAAAAATAAACCCACAGAGCGTACAGTCTGTACCACGTTTTTAAAATAAGAACATCTATCTGCAAACTGGAAGAAGGGTTTTCCTCAAGACTAGATGCAGGATGAATGGCGCAATGTGCTCTATGTATTACAGAAGTATTTGACTTGTGAAGGAAGGTATGTCACCACTCTGAATTACCATATCCGCCTACTTTTGCATTTTGAAGCACAACTGAAGATGAATTTCCCTTATTTTCTACACAAGAGTTTAGATAAGATGTCGAGAAGGGTTCAAAAGCATTATGGGAACCCTTATAACAATCTCTATCATCATGGTTTGGTAAAAATTATCATTTAGGATGAGCTGTGTCTCTGAAAGGATAATTGGGAAAAAAAATTGGACAGAATTTGGGGTCTCCCTTCCTTCGCAACTCCTCATTCTCCACACATTCACATCTCTCCTCATCCTGAAGGTCTTGAATTAGAAGTTATTCCTGACCTAGAGCTAGAACCACCCCTAATTGAACTTTTCTCCTCTGTATTACAAAAATCCAAAAGGCAACGACCTCAACCGAAAATCCCCAATGTCACAGAATCCACACTGTCGCGATGAACCACCATATGTATGACAAAACATCTTATTAAACCCTCTAATCCAGCCCTCAATATATAGCCATATATTTTTGTTGATCTAGAAGAATCCCCTAATTCAGAGCCAGATCTCTCTGAGAAGAAAAAGCAAAACGATACTCCAAGTCCACTTCCTCCATCATCTCCTCAAGAATTTGACTTTGCATATAGTGAAAATTCTCTTCCTGATTTTGGTTCTGAACCTATAGACCCTTATCTGCATAAAAATCCTCTTGTTCCAAAATATGGCCATGTAGAATATGATCTTGAACTGTTTAACCATCAACAGTTTGACTATGGGTCTCTTGATGGTAATTCACCTACATAAGAACCATGTGGTGAACATATACCTAAAGTTTCGGCCACCTCAGCTGTACCTTCTGTAATTTCCCAGCTGCAGAAGAAAAATAAGAAGATTAAGAAGCTCAAAGAAGTACTCAAGTCATATGAACAAGCCCAACAAGAAAACACCTATTTCTTGCAGAATCTAAGAAATATAATGAGCAATGGAGAGATTATAGTCTTAAGCTACTGCAGAAGAATGAGAAATTGAAGGGAAAGCCTGATAAAGTAGTTGTAGGTATAAAATGCCTTCATAAATTAATAAGGAATTGGAGAGTTGAGGCCTGTAAGCACTTGTCACATATCAATATGTTAAAGAAGAAATTAAAGGAGTGATCAAATCCATCTGGTAGAAATCTGAACATTGTGGTTAATACAACATAAGCCTTGTCAGTGATATGAAAACTCAGTTTTGGAATTTTGAAGAATCTATCAGGTATGTTTGCATGGGACATGCAAACAGATAGGCATGGGAGACAGATTTGCCAGAGAACAGACCGGTGAAGAATTGGATATCATTCACAATACACCATAAATTTTGTCAACAAGGTTGGAAATCAGTTTTGAAAATTTGTGAATTTATAAAAAGGGGCATATTTGCATGAGGACATGCAAATACATAGGCATGGGAGAATGTTGCATCACCAAATTGACACTCTTTTGCACCTCTTTGCATCCTCCATATACACCTTTAATCTCTTCATTTGATCCTTTTACCCCATAAATCCTTCTATATTTTCACATATCTACCCAAATACCCAGCAAGTATACTAAGTTATGATAATTCATCAAAATCCTTTAATTTCCTTTAATTTAATGCTTAAATATAATTCTTGAAGGATTTGTGACTAATTATATTTCTGCAGCATACTTTGATTTCTGCAGCATATGTTGATATTTAGCAGCAGGTTAGATATTATAAAGATTCTCCATACATGGCCAACTCGTTCAAACAAAACCGAGTCCATCTAGCTTAATTACCATTGATGACTCATGTATAATCAATGCAATATTCATCTCTAGGAACTACATTCCATAGAGATGAAGATTTTCTATTAGATGACAAATCAAAGAATATATTGAGCATGAAGAAGTTAGGAATTGGTTGCATTATGTGAACAATTGTATCATTAATAGAAGATAGAGTCTGTTACTGTAAAATTGGGATTGGTTACCCTAGCCCTCGAGCTATAAAAATCCATGGATTGAGAATGTAAAATGATGGTGGATGGAGAACGGATAATGAATAAGAACAATTACGTTGCTTAAGTACTAGATTTTCTGAATTTGACAGAGGTTATGATGTTTTATAATACACAGATTATTTTGTATATTATAATTTGATTTATTTCCTGTTGTTAATGTTTTTCTTTTATATGCCTATATTTTAAATTTCTTAGTCTGCAAATCCCATAAGGACTTGTGGACTTGTTGGCAAGGATCCACCAACATAGACCATAAGCCCTTCCCCTGTAACTTCATGTTTTTGGAAAGGATAGTTAGATTAACTAATTGCTTTATGTTTTCATTAGAAATAAGAATTGTGTTTATTCAAATAACTTTAGAAATCAGATTTGTATATGACTGACTTACTGCTTAATTGTTGTTGGAATAATGTGCACATAATTGTTAGTTTAGAACCGAGCTCGGATGTTAGGATAGATTAATTTAAAAGTATTGTTTTGAATACTTAGTATTGTAGATTTGATTTGATTTGTTGTAGATTCAAATTCTAGTTTAAAGTCATACATTGACTCTGTAAAATTGGGTTCCCAAATAAAATGAACTTAATTGTATTTTCTTCTTACTTATACAATATGTAGATTGCATTCATTTTTATTATGGTTCAAGATTTCAGTTAATTCAGTTCTATCTTTAATATTAATTGCATATATTTATTCTGCAAATTACATTTATTTCATTGTAGTCTCAAAATGCAAGTTAATTCAGGAATAGTTTCAATTACAGAAGTAGCCCATTTTAAAGATTAAAGTGAATAAGTAAGCTCTATAATAGTATTCAACTTCTTAGAAGGAAATTCATTAATTTAATAAGAGCTTTGAAGTATTAAAAGATACATTAATTTCGTAAGTCTATTTTTGTCACTTACTTTGTTTTATGTGTCAATATGTAGTTTCTTCTCATTTAGTCCTAGTTCACTTTCTGTTACTTACTTTTCTTTCTATGTCGGTATGTAGTTTTCTGCTTATTTAAATTTCTAAATTATGTTAGATATTTCTCATTGGTTTATGCTTTGGTATTAGAATTGTTTTGAATTTAGTTTGAAAAGTATTTTCATTTCTGCAATTAGGATAGAACATGAATTTGAATGTTTTGTAGATCTTAGATGTGAGTATATCTAGGTAGTATTAGGATTTTACATTTGAATAAGGTTGGTGGTTGATAGATTAGGAATATTAATATTAAGCATTTTTGAATAATCCCTAGATTAGAGTAAGTCAGGTTAGAGTATATTATATTAGGATAGGCCCTAATCCTATATATACAGTGTTTGCATCTCACAAGCTACCTTCTCGGGTTGACAAATTAAGTGTTGAATTAGATAGGGCATATTTTTCCCAACAAAGGCCTGCATCAAGACAACTGAAATTCACTTTCTGGACAGATTTTTGTTAAACTAAGGTCTCCTTAGTATCATGGTAGGTGGTGCTTGAACCAAGTGGTATCAGAGCCAAGAATTTGCTCTCTGTGGAAGAATTTATTCTCTATTGGATAATGATCAGAGGAATCTTTTTGCTCTCTGTATTCATAGAATTTTGATGACTATTATAACTGATGTTTGTTCTTTCTAAGAACAATTTTTTTTACGATTTTAATATAAAGAGAAACAAATAAAGAAGATCCTAAAAGAAGACAATAGAAGGTGAAGAAAGGATGGACAGCGTTTTCACACCCTAGCATACTATTTGAAAAAAGAAGACGGTCATATGTTCTCAGGGGAAAAGAATCAAAGCACTAGTTAGTTCTTCAAAGGAGAAGATGCAAATTAGGATGAAGGATATTTGCATACAGGGAGAAATAATTCAGAATTCAAAGAAGAATTGTATCTGAAGGATTTAAATTGAGGTAAATTAAAATTTGTTTTAGTTTATGGTTGATTTTTGGAACTAATCATTGTATGAGTGAAGCTCTGATAGATCACGAAAATAAATCTACTTTGGGAAGAAGTAGTCGCAGACAGAGGTTCTGTGTGAAATGTTCAAGCATAACAAATAACTCTTGGTGGGATTGAGCCAAACCAAAGTTTTTGGATAGTGAAGGAGAAGACAAGGAGAGTCAATTTCATCCAAAGACCAAAGCTGAGCAAAGTTGTTTGAGGTAGCCTTGTAGCAGCAAACATTTAAGCTTGATAGGAAAAGTAATTAAAGTTCTGGAAGAAGCAAGTCATTGAGATCTGGAAGGTACCAGCAACTGGAGGGTGTCTCAGTAGAAGGATCATGACTTGAAGTAGTGATGAAGGTAGAGCCAGTAGAGGAAGTTACAGCAGTAACATATATTCAAAGGAGATTTGGATATTAACGTAATGGTCTTTTGTTTTCAATTTATTTGTAAATAATAACTAATTTCAGACAGCAGTAAGAGAGAATAAGGAAGATGGTAGTGAACCCATCCAGCTGAAGGTTTGAATAGAAGAATATGGTGAGCACGTTGGATATAGAATCCAGAGGAGCAAAGAATTCTCAAATGAATATTCCAGAGGAGAGAGTCAGTAGAAATACTAGAGGAAGAGTAAGCATGGAATAGCTTGGTATAGTATTAGAAGGAAGGTTGATAGATTCATCCTATGACAATGGCTTGTTTGCAGCTTACCATGAGCAAGGAGAAGCTCATAAAAGAAGGAAAACTATGATTACTGAGAATCATATTAAAGGTTCAGAGAAATCCCATGAAATGTTAAGTCAAGATAGACTTGATAGAAGATTAGCTAAAATCGAGGTACAGCTAGAAATGTTGGAATAACTACTACCAAGAGGTAAATAATACCAAAGGTATGAATGGACTCTACAGAGGAAGGTGAAGTGGAATTTTTTGCAAGAGAAACTGAGACAGAGGATAAATGTTCAGTGGAAGAGAGAAAAAATCACAAGAGATGAGTTACAGCAAGGGAGAATTGTTGAGGATGTAGACATTTGTGAACTTGAACAAGGATATATCCTAGGAGAGGATAGTGATGATGACAAATATATGATGTTGAATGAAGAACAGTTGAGAGATTTGGTGTTTGAAACATCAAAAGAGGTAGTAAGACCTTATGATTTTGAAACTAATGATTTGTGTATGTTTGTTGGTTGTTCAAACATAGAAGATGATAGGCAGTCATTTAAACCTGTCACACAAACAGAGAAGAGGATGACTATCTATAGTCATACAGAAGGTCCATAAGGAAGTCAAGGAAGAATGAAGGGAAATGTCAAAGAAAATAACATTGAGAGAACAGGACAAAAGGAACTGGACAAAGTAATTGATGAGACCTTATAGGAAATCAGTAAGATATAAAGACCGATTTAAGGAAGCAATGAATATCAGTGTTATGAATGGACACTAAGAAAACAAAAAGTGAAATGGTATGCTTTGCAACAGAGGCAAAGACAGAAGAGGAAAGAGCTCAAGGAAGCTGAGCTTAAGCAAATCTGATGATGACAAAAGGAATTCACTCATGTGAATATAAGTCGAAGAGTTTTCTTGAAGATAAGTGTTAGAATAATCTGTCAGGATTATTGTAAATAAATAATAGGAATATGAATAGCTAGGAAGGCGAAAAGGCTGGTAATCAACCGCCTCATGAAATGTATAAATATAGGCATTTGCATTTAAATAATGAATTGGAATCGGGAGTTATACCTAACAACTGGTATCAGAGCAGGTTGTCTGCCATAACTCCTGCTGCATTTCTGCGCCCTCCTTCCTGCCATTCTGCGTGCCATTCCATTGCCAGACTGCTCCATCAGTCTGCCAATCGAGTCGCATGCATTGTCTGCTTAATAATTGAATTTGTGTGCTGAGGAAACCCTAATAAGTTGAGCGTTTTGTAAGTGTATTATCCTCTGAATATCCTGCGATTTGTATATCCTGTGGGTTTTCATGGAATTCTATTTTCTGTGAAAAGCACAGCTCTCTGGCCGTGAGTCCACCGTCCTTCCACATTGCTGAGAGCTGCGATTTCATAGTTTTTTGGTGAATGATGATCATTGTATGATGTGTTGGAAAGACTGGAAACCCTAATTCGTGGTATACCTAACGTCCGCCTTTCAAATACAAAAATAATTCTGTTCTCTCCTTTGCTTTACGCGTATAATACCACCGTTCTTTCACCCGCGGTCAAAGGCCAGTCCGTTCATCTGGACATAGAGACTGCTACCACTTTGAAGTC
>LPNX011102357.1:577437-654959 GCA_001517045.1 Pseudotsuga menziesii
GTTATACCTAACAATAAGGACCAGCCTAGATCCAAATCCTAGGCTCTATCAAGCAGCGAGAGGGATCAAATATCCTGAGGTGCAAACCTCTCCTCGAAAATATCCTTGAGTGCAATACCTGAGAAGAGGTTTGCACCTCGGGAGATTTGATCCCTCTTGATGCTTGATAGAGCCTAGGATTTGGATCTAGGATGGTTCCATTCATGGGCAGTGACACAAAACAGGATTTTGATCAACATTTTAAGGAATAGGTTAACTTGAAAACACAGATAGAATTATGAGGATTATCATAATGTATGTAATAAGTATTAAGTATTGAGTAAATTGTTAAAATGGAAAATAAAGACAATAATTTGGTAAGGATTGAATAAATGAGAATATGGTTCACATCGTGATCATTCTCAATCTACTTCTTCATCTTTTCTTATCTTCACTCCTGGTATTTTTGACATCTTCTCATATCGATCATATGAGAATGGAGGTTGAAATTGTAGACCTGCCAAATATTTAACTCGAGATATTGTTGTAAATGTCATACCCTTCCTCTCTTGCTTTCCAATATTAATAGTATCTCTCTCTAATGTCAATCCTTGTGACTTATGGATTGTTAAACCCCAAGCGATTTTCTATGGAAGTTGTTTTTTATTACCTATTTCAATAGATGTAATAGGAAAAACTTGAGGAAACAATTCATCCCATGATACCCCCACATAATTATCAAATTTAGTTAAAACATACGTGGGTGGTTCTGGAGGGGAACTTCCTGGGTTATATACAATTTGTTGTATAACTCCAAGAGCACCATTAATGAGTCCTGCATCATTCCAGATGGTTGATGTGAGCATTACCCTTTCTCCTATGGCTATAAGTAATTCAAGTTCCAACCCTTCTTCATCTTCTTCCATAGAATAGTTGCTTCTTATAGATGTAGCAATACTGATCGCAATGGGACACTTTAGGATTCTTAATAAACACTTGTTATGACAGTTTACATCATCATTTGTCACAAACAAATGTATCGCCTTATCAAAGGAATTTTTCATTGTTTCATGTACGAAATTATCTGTACGAGTCATCAATAATTTCCAATCCTCTATTGTTGGAATTGCATCTCTAATATTCATTAACAAATTACGAAAAGATATTTGTTCATTGCTTTGTCCATTTTGTCGAAACACAATATTGAGAGTCACAACTATTGTGAATGTGTTCCAAAATTCTTTTGCAATACCTTCCGATGCATATATATGCTTATCCATGACACATGGCAATTGTCTCAAATCACCGACCAATATAATTGATCTTCCACCAAAAGGTATATTAGCATTTTCTAGGAAGGCTTGGCAAAGTCTTGAATCTATTTTGATTAATAGATTTTTCCTAATAAAACTCATTTCATCGATCAAAATATATTTAACATTCCTCAACTCTTCATGTAAGTTAATTAAACTTCGGTCCTAATAAAGGATTAATTTCTTTGATCGATATATGAAGTGCAGAATGAACTATTCTTGCGGATATGTTGAAAGATGCCACCCCTGTAGGAGCTAGAAGAAGTAATGGAATTTCCCCTGGATGCGAGAGATTTTCAGGTGTATTTTTGATGGCTCCAATCAAATATGACTTTCTGGTACCTGCAATTCCTTGGATTATCATGCGTAGTGGATCAACACCCGTTCTATAATTCTCAAGGATAACATTGTATTCTATTCTTTGCTTATCCCCCAAACTATCAATTGAGTAAGACTTTGCATGTTGATTAGTAGAAATCATTTCCAATTTTCGCATATCAGATATGAAATGAATTGCACGACTGGAGGTCTCTTCATCTAAAAAATAAGTGTTCCAATCATTCATACGATCAATACACCTATGTCCAAGCATCTCAAACTCATTATAATTTATAAATTGATTTTTATATAATCCACATATGATCTCCCATTCATGCTTCCTGGAATCTCTTTGTGGATTTGTACGTTCTTATTCTTCATCGGATTCAACTCGAGCATCTGCAGGCACAGGTTTGCGATCAACATGCCAATGAATATATTGCAAATTTTTCCAATTCTGTAAAATTTCATCAAATGTGTGGCCCATATCTCTTTGAAAGTCACGAAATGTCTTGTACAAAACCAACTCGGAGAAACATAATTCGAAAAATTTCTCATCTTTTCGATCAGGAATAGAGTTAAATCTAGGAAACACATGTACAATAGATGCATTACTTCGTGGTAACCATTTTTCCCCCATCGACGTTTGTCATATGAACAATATTTTGAAACATCTATCAATGTAAGTTGCTCCATATTCTCCGGTCGCTTAGTATATGCATCAATCAGAGAATTATCATTGCCAGCATTATATGTTTCAACTTGTACTTGTTTGAAAACCTTCATACCAACATTTAGAACCACAAAATGATGACTACATTCTGAAAGAGGAAGCTCTAGAAGTATATGGCATGTCTCCTATGCACCAATGTCCCTATCAACAATGGATTCACACAACAAAATTTTATATGCACGTGCTACTGGTTCGTTCAAATTTTGGATAGAAGAGACCTGCATCAACATATCGTGGAAAGTTTTAGATCCATTTTCTGATTTAGCAGCGTATTTGGCTATGTAATTAGTAATGACGCGCTTGGAAAGTACATGCTTCCAATATATATTATCCCTCCACATCATCAGTGTTTCACGATTGTGTGTATTCACTCTCTCATCATTTCTTCTAGGTTCATACTTTTTTTCTCCTTGTTGATCAATGTAAAGTTTTGATTGGTCACATAGCTCCCATGGTGCTTGGTACCAACATACCAATTTTATTCCTTTCTTTCGAAGATAACTTCTCTCATTCAAGGTAATATGACGCTCAACACAGTTAAGAAGTTATTCATAATTAGTCATTGGATCCTATTGAAATATTTGTTCTGTGCCTTTTACACAAGGATGATCATCTACATTATCTCCAATTTGAATATCTCGTTGATGTCCCTCACGTGGATTTATTGCATGCACACATTTGTCGAAATACTTTTTTGCAGATATAACTTCTCTAGGATCATCCCAATTTAGAGTATCCATGTTCGGAGCATTCTTTAACCAAAGAAACCCATGGACATGAGGATATCCATGATGTCGCCATTCATAGCCACTCCAATAATCTGTAGCTTGATGAAAATGTTTGAAAACCTCTTCTCGAAACATTGTATTTCTCAAGTGCATAAAATGTGCCACGATGTGAGGATTATTAATTACATTTTGACGTCACCATTTCCTCACTTCACGTGGATCTGTAGAACTTGTGCCTAGCATTAATTTATGCAAATTAGGCCACTGCATATCTGTTGCACTTAGTGTGAACAATATTGTCGGACAACCTATCTGTTGAATCAAGTCAGATAACTCTTGATGACACTTTCTCCAATATGCACGTGTACCTCTTTATATCGTTCCAAATCTGATTAATCTTTCTCCCAATCTTGAATCTGGAAGATTTTGTAAATGTTTTTCGTAACTCTTCCATTGTTGTGGGTAGTTCACTAATATTATTTTTTGACAAAAACTGTGGATGAAGCTTGAGCACGATGTCTCATTATGATATTTAGCAAAAAATATCTGAAGCGAGGGTGCCTTCCAAATCTCTTATCACGATATCTAAGAAGATTTTTTGCATACTCATGCAAATGGACATTTCGCATTCGTGGTTGTAACCAATCAACCTCTCCTTTAGGGAACAATGCTGGAAATGCCATATCAAATAATCCAACATTTTTACACTCGTTAATCGTAGATGAGCCAATGCCAGGCCAGTTAAGCACATCAGTCGATTCCTCATTTGCGTTATTTTCATATGGATTAGGATTATTTGCCCATGCTCTAATCATTTCTATCTCTCATGGTGCACTTGGAAGCCTTGATGCAAAAGAAGTTGTTTGTAAACCGTCTAACATGTCATCAACTCCTGGTATCCCTTCAAACATTGCAAATTCTATTTCATTGTCAATATCAGGAAGCGTAACAAAATTAAGCATATGTGATATATTTTTTGCACTTTTAGGTAACTCTTCTACTGCATCATAATCAACTCGAACATCTTGATAATATGGATCATTCTGAATCTTATATAATAATGCATCCATAACTTTTTGTTTTCTAACAATGAAATCATAACTAGATCCTTGTCGTCCTTTTTTTCGCACAACGACCATTAAGTCCAAGTTGTTAGTATGTCATGGCAATGTCTTAGCAACATCTGTAATCTCTTGTGGAAAACTAATGGTGTGTCCTCGATATTTGTATTGTGCACCAATTGAATGCATCACCTGCGAAATTGGACTTCCACATGCTATCAACATCTCTTCAACTTGTGTGAGATATTGAAGGACATGTGGTTGAAATCCTGGATCCATGTGGTTCACAACTGAGAATCTATGATTAGATCCCTCTCTCAGACATCGCAAGCACATTGGACCTGTACTTGTATTACGTATGTATACTCCAGCATCTGACTCCTGGTAGACATCACACATTTTCACTTCTGCAAATTGATCAATTCGTTCACAAAATTTGTGATGTCTAGTATACATTTCTTCATATGGTACCGATATATTATCGTCAATTTCAATCTCCTTATGTGGGACCATATTAGTATTTGGAACTGCTTGAGCATCTGTCATAGTTTCTTTTACTGGTATACTGGTTGAATGTTGTCTTTGTCGTTCTACATTTTGATTTATTTGTTGTTCTGCAAATCGATTTCTTTGTTCATCCAATCGCTTCAAATTTCTCTCTCGATATGCTCTTTGTCGATCAGCGTTTCATTTTCTTCGTTCTTCTCGTTCTTGTGCTGTCAATTCATCTAACTTTTTTTTTTGAGATTCTTTTTGTCGAGCTGGATGTTGTTTTTTTGTTCTTATTCTTTTGCTGCTGACATTTCACCTGTCCTCTCACCATTCCATACATTTTGATTTATTTGTTGTTCTGTTGCTGTCATTTTTTCATTTTGTACATTTCAATTATTTCTTTTCTCTTCTGATTGTGTCATCTGGCTCTCTCGATACGCTCTTTGTCGATCATTGTTCCGTTTTCTTTGTTCTTCTTGTTCTTATGCTGCCAATTTGTCTAACTTTCTTTTTCAAGATTCTTTTTGTCGAGTTGCGTGTTGTTTTTTTCGTTCTTCTTCTTTTGCTGCTGTCATTTCTTGTGTCCTCTCGTCATTCCATACATTTTGATTTATTTGTTGTTCTGCTACTATCACTTCTGCTGTCATTTGGTCATTTCGTGCATTTCGATTATTTCTTTGCTCTTCTGATTGCTTCATCTATCTCTCTCGATATGCTCTTTTTTTATCATTGTTCCATTTTCTTTGTTCTTCTCGTTGTTCTAATGTTAATTCCTCTAAATTTCTTTTACGATATTCATTTTGTCGATTTGCGATTTGTTTTATTCATTCTTTGTGTTCTTCTGCTATCTTTTCGTCCAACTGTCTTTTTCAAAGTTCTTTTTGTCGATCTGCGTTTTTTTTTCTTCATTCTTCTCATTGTTTTGTTGTCATTTCATAAGATTTGCTTCCTTCGCCTATTTCTCTCATAGCATCTTCTGCATGCACATATTCCATTTCTAGTTTATACACTATATAAAAAATGTCAAACATTAACATATATGCTGACATTTATGCATCTGGGAAATATAAACTAAAAGCAATGCATCGTTGGAATAACAACTACACTGAAAAAAATGCAATAAAAAAAACATACACTGAAAACTATGCAAGTATACCACTCACTTTACATGAAATTCTAAATTACTAAATTCTATATATTTTCAAGACAAAAAGGTGATCTAGGAGGATTGAACCTTGGACCTCACACCCATTATCCCAACACCCTTACCACTATACCATAGGTAGTTCCTATTATGCATGGAAAATAATTTTTATATATACCTGTGACATACCTAAATTTAATATTTTTTAAGACAAAAATCTGATCTAGGAGGATTGAACCTTGCACCTCACACCCATTATCCCAACACCCTCACCACTATACCACAGGTAGTTCCTATTATGCATGGAAAAGTTTTTTAATATATACGTGTGACATACCTATATTTAATATGTATATTAAATTTAATATTTAGATTTAATTTAATATAAATTTTAATTTTAATATAAATATTAATTTAAATTTAAAATGTAATATTAATTTTTTAAATATTAACATTGAATTTTAATATTTTAAATTTTGAAATTGAATGTAATTATAAAATATAATATTAAATTTTAAAATGTAATATTAAATTTTAAAATTGAATTTTGCATTTGCAAGTGCAGGCGGCGGCGGCACGGGAGGAGGACGCGGTGGAGGAGGGGTGCGGCGTGGGAGGAGGAGGGGAGGATGGTGGAGGGGAGGAGGATTCGGTGGAGGAGGGGAGGACGGTGGGGATAGAGGTTTCAAACACGAAATATTCTCGATGATCTAACCCTTTTTGCCGCCATGAATCATTCGATCAGTGGTAGTAAGTACAGTTTATTTTCAAAATTTTCATGAACTGCACTACTATCTGACTATAGCTGAATTGCTTTAATGTTTATGTTTTCTGGTATTAGCATATCCATATCAAGGAGACTTCCCCAAAGTTTTAGAAGAGTTCCTGGACCAGGGCGTTTCTAGGTGCATTGCATTCAATCGCAGGGGCACACTTCTTGCTGGTAAGTATTCACGCATTCCCACCTTTTTTCCCTTTCTATGTAATTGTGATTGTAGGGGTTTGCTGATGAGGATTCATGCATCACCCACCTTTTCTTTTCCTCTCTATGTAATTGTTATTGTAGGGGTTTGATGTTTGGTTTATGTGGGTAAAGAGAGTGTTTACATAAGCTCGTCGAAATGGGAAATATGTTGAAGATAATCCTACACGGTAAAATTTGAACAGAAGATAAAATAAGTTGGTGAGAAATGTAACACTATAAGCTAGTTAGAAATGTAACAGTAGTAAGGCTTCTCTTGGAGGAAGAGGGATGCACAGTGGGAGGAGCATGCAGTGCACTGGGAGGAGAGCTGCGAGTGGAGATGGAGCTGGAGGTGTGGAGGAGGGGAGGCGGATTTGGATTTTCATCTGAGGCGGTCTGTAGAGCTGATAATAGATTACCTGATTAGATTCCTCGTGTCGAATAGCTGCTTGATCAGATTCCTCGTCTCGAATAGCTGCTTGAGAATAATTTTTTTTATTTTTGTTGTTTTGGTGTATTAATATAGCGAGTGTATTTCAAACGAAACGTTACGACCTTACATTATTAGGCCGACAAAATATTTACTACTTTTTACATTAGTTACTTCAATATTACAAACGTTACAAATGTTACATCACGTTACAATATCTCTCCCATAATATTCACTATCACTATTATTTTTTGCCAACATGTTACAAACATTACATCACGTTACAAGATCTCTCCCATAATATTCACTATCACTATTATTTTTTTTCCAACATGTTACAAACGTCACTAACGTTACATCACGTTACAAGATCTTTCCCATAATATTCACTATCACTATTATTTTTTGCCGACATGTTACTAACGTTACATCACGTTACATCATGTTACAAGATCTCCCCCATACTGGGCTATAGAGCGCCTCTCAGTGCAATAAAGTTGATAAGAGGTTGATTGAGAATCTCATAGAGTGTCAGAACATTGAAAGTCAGCAAAAAAAAATTGTGATTGAATCATCAAACAAGACTTTAGAGTCTTGCGGTTTTAAAACTAACTTTTTATGTGTGAATGCAGATTGCACTAAAGAAGAGATGCAAACCTTGGAAAATTGGTTGTCAGAAAGTGGGAACACTGAAGACTGTGTGGAATTTCTAGAAACAATTCAAAGTGAATTGGTCAATTTATGGAAGGAGATAATGCTTTCGGAAATGAGGTTGACTAATCAGAAAATTTTTATTCAAGATGTAAAGTTGGAATTGAAGAAAGATGAAGAAGTTGTCATAAATGGGAATGATCAAAGGGATGCTGAAATACATGGTGAACAAGGTAATATTTTTATGATAGGTGGATTGAATATTTTTTATGATCAATCATATGCAGATATGGGGAATGAAGAAAGGAGGATTGTCTCAAAGGACAATAATGATGAACAAACTGCTATGGATCAGAAATATAAGATTGTTGATGAAGAAGAAATTGAAAATGACATTCTAGAAGAGGGTTATGTATTTAATGGCATTGAGGATGAAAGAGAACAACTACTCAAGGTTTTTATGGAAGGAAGAAGGATTGGAAAGGATGGTACTTAGCAGTTTGATAAAATTCTTGGAGGATGTCAGGAGGAAGTAGAACACTAAAAGTCAGCAAAATGTTTTGTTGATTGAATCATCAAACAAGACTTTAGAGTCTTATGGTTTTAAAACTAATTTTTTATGTGTGAATGCAAATTGCAATAAAGAAGAGATACAAACCTTGGAAAATGGGCTGTCAAAAAGTGGGAACACTGAAGACTATGTGGAATTTCCAGAAACAATTCAAAGTGAATTGGTCAATTTATGAAAGGAGATAATGCTTCTGGAAATGAGGTTGAGTAATCAGCAAAAGTTTATTCAAGATGTAAAGATGGAGTTTAAGAAAGATGAAGAAGTTGTCATAACTAGAAATGATGAAAGGGATGCTGAAATACATGGTGAACAAGGTAAGATTTTTATGATAGGTAGATTGAATATTTTTTATGATCAATCATATGCAGATATGGGGAATGAAGAAAGGAGGATTGTCTCAAAGGACAATAATGATGAAAAGACTGCTATGGAGAAAAAATATAAGATTGTTGATGAAGAATAAATTGAAAATGACATTATAGAAGAGGGTTATGTCTTTAATGGCATTGAGGATGAAAGAGAACAACTACTGAAGGTTGTTATCGAAGGAAGAAGGATTGGAAAGGATGGTACTCAACAGTTTGATGAAATTATTGGAGGAAGCAGAATTGCTTGATGGTAGTAAAATCTCCTTTCATTAGTTAACGAAAAATACAGAAGAAGAAATTGTCTTGAGAGACAATATGGTAGTTCAACATAGAGCTGGATATGTTGAGGGGAATGGAATTAAGTTTGTTGTGTTGCATAAATGGGAGAAACCTTTGGAGGTTTTGAACACTTTAGAGAAAGAGTATGTTGCAATAGAATATAGTAAGAATGTTTATATTCTTATGACTGAGGAAGGCATCTAGACACAAGTGTTTCAGCAAAGACATAAGTTTGATGATGAAATTGGTGAGCTATGGAAGCTTATGCAAAGAATATTCAAGGGGAGGTCTTACAGGAAGAAGAAGGTGGACAACCTTGGAAAGCAGTTGACTATACAGATCTGCAAAAGTTAAACTTATGGTGGTTTGTAGATTAAGATATGGGATCCAGGAAGCTTGAGGATTAAAGTTACATGACCCAAAGGTCATGGTTTATTTTGAATCATAAGGATGGTGATGTAAAAGAAGCAAGCAAAGAGGATCACGGGAAAAGAATTCACTCAAGGAAATATTGAATGTCAGAGATTATTTTATGACATAATGATTTGTGTTTGTTTCTATGGCAGGGATAATGGTCTGTTTTGAATGTAGGTCAAGTGAAAGATGAACATGATTGTTCCATGTAGTTAGGACGTGCACAGGAAGAACTAAAATATTTGTTGCTGACAAATGCTAGAAGGTATGGCTGAAGGGACTTTTCAAGATGAGAACACTTCCCAAATTTACACTTTGGGTATCTGCTGAAATATTATAGAAAAACAACAAGGAGGGAGCTCATGGATAGGATCCCATGAAAAGTTTCAAGTTGGGGAGTCTGACACAGGAGCATTAGCTTAGAAAGATGAAGTCATAAATGAATCCACAAATTCAATTCAATTTCTAAAGAGACCTAGAGTCTCATACATGTAAATTATTTTATTTTTGTAAAAGTTGAATAAGAGGTTGGAATTAGGATATTCGATCCTTTCCGCTTGTAACAGCCATAAATGAATTGGTTAGATCAGTTGAGTGATTTTAGTAATATGTTAGTGAGTCACAGGGTTAGATTGAATTTAATAAGGATTGTACTCCTTTGTTATAGGATCTGGAAACAGTATCCTTTTGTATTTAACACAATCCGAGTCATTTTTTAGTTAGCAGAGGCAGCTAGCAAAAGCTTGGGTAGCTTGAGAAGCCTTATGAATAATCTTCAGAGCTGTGATAGCTCGTTGAATCTTGAGGCACCTCACAGAGCTTAATAGAGGTAGAGCTCTCTGATTGTATTAGTTTAGTTTGGAATTCAAAGCTTGAAGAGGTTATTGATACAATGAAATTCAATTTCTATGTTAATTTGTGAAGCTTGTGAATATATTGATGTTATCATTCTTTTACATAGTGTATATGCATTCAGGAGGAATAGGGTAAATGATTGATCAAATTCTTAATTAAAATTGGGAGAATTTCTTATTTAAATTTTGTTATATGATCATATCAATATGAATCGGTTAATGTTGTGTGAAGATTGCAGATAGATCAATATTGGGGTCGCATTGAGCTCGTATGAAGGTTGGGCGTAGTCTATTGAGAGAAACTCATGTTGAATCTGTATTCTATTGATTATATTGAATCGAGATCCAATCTGTTCAATAGAAATCTATAGAGTATAAGCCGTAATTGTAAGCATGAATCAATTTTCTAGTGCACAGAGGTTTTTATAAATCTTACACAGTCAGATCCAACGATGACTGTGTGATGAAAATGTAGATCAATGGTTTTGGTGCGCTAATGAACTGGAAATCAATGGTTATACTCAATATGGAGAATTCAAATGGTCGCAGGATAACGAGGTTATACTTTCTCGTAAATACATTCCATTACAACTTTGAATTGGAATGAAGCCGGATCTAGCAGATCCGACGATTGTGAGTCAATACGGAGAGTTCAATGGCATATGATGCAACTGTAGTTGACAATCCCGTAAGGGGTTTATATATAATGTTTTAGAAAAACTTTAAAATTCTACTGTCAACTTATTAAAGGTTCTCTTGATAGAACCACCATATTTATTGACAGTTAGCTAAGTCAGTAGACATGAAAAAAAATCAAATTTAGGGTAGAGGTTTATAAAACTTGAAGTCCTGCATCAAGACGACTGAAATTCACTTTCTGGATAGAGTTTTGTTAAACTAAGGTCTGCTTGGTATCATGGCAGGTGGTTCCTGCACCATTGGGTCAGACCTTTTCTATTTGTTTCTCATGCTTTATTCAACTAATTGATGGTCTGAAATTCATTTTTTGGATAGAGTTTTGTTAAACTAAGGTCTGCTTAGTATCATGGCAGGTGGTTCCTGCACCATTGGGTTAGACCTTTTCTGTTTGTTTCTCATGGCTTATTCAACTAATTGATGGTTTGAAATTCACTTTCTAGATAGAGTTTTGTTAAACTAAGGTCTGCTTAGTATCATGGCAGGTGGTTCCTGCACCATTGGGTCAGACCTTTTCTATTTGTTTCTCATGCTTATTCAACTAATTGATGGTCTTCTTCCTTGGTTGGTCACGCATGTAAATCTCCTTCGTTTCCTCTATTGACTAAAGAAAGGCAGTTAGTTCATTTCGTTTCCTCATTGGAACTATATAATGATGGAAGTTGTTAAATTTTGCTCGAGGTCGATAGATTAACTGCAATAGATTCAAATAGACACTTTTTAGTTTTTATGAGATCCATATATATATTATTGTCTACTAACCAAGGTTTCATGTGTTATGGTTCTCCTACGAGTCCAGGATTCATGCAATAAAATAACTTAAGCACGCTAGCTCAATTTAAAAATCGTTCTTAAACCACCCCCCCAACAAAAAAAAAAATTGACTAATGACAAAATAAATATTAATCAATTTAAACATGAAATTAAAACATGCACTTATGTGGTATTTTTCTCCTAATGATTTTAAATTTTTCTCACTATATATATAATTGGCTGGCTCACAATTTCAAGTTGCATAATGATTTTCTTTGGATCTACCTTGACCCCTTATTTTGAAATAATGTGACCAAGATACACCTTATTTTCCAATTCAACATTTTGACATTTTTGAATAGAATTGGTTCTTCCAAGAGAGATATTTGTTCCATATGCTTTAGATGTACATTCCATGTCTTACTATATACAAGGATGTCATAAAAAAATACTAACACAAATTTCCTTACATAGGACTAGAATAGTTCATTCATAACTGCTTGGAAGGTGTCAAGGGAATTTGTTAATATATAAGGCATTATCTTGAATTCATAGTGCCCTTAATGTGTTTAAAAATAATATGTCTCGGTGACATCTTCTAATTTGACCCTGATTTGACAATAATATGATTTCAAATCAAGCTTTGAGAAATATTTGGCTTCTTGAAGTTTGTCCAACCTGTCGTCAATGAAGGGAATGGGAGACATGTTCTTGATTGTTATTTTGTTTAATCCTACGTAATCTATGCATAATCTAAATGAGCGATCTTTATTCCATACTAATACTAATGGAGATGCATATGGGCTTCCAATCTTTCTAATAATACGAATATTGAAGAGGAATGTCCTCTAGAAAAGAAAGGTGAAGGAGTAGCTACCAAAAGATCATTCAAACATGCATTGAAGTTAGCGCAAAATAGGGCTTATCGAGTAATAGGTCCAAATGGCGAAGAGAACATCAATTTTTTATGGTGTGTTAAATTCAATGGAGATACACCATTTGCAAGAGAAGGTAGTACAATACAATCCAATTAAGTGGATTAAATATCCATGCATCATTTGAGTCTCATAAATGCCCAATCAACTATTGAATATGAATCAAGACAACCATGTTTTACAATTCCAAGCATATTGAACTTATGTTGGATGTTGAGAAATCTAAAGTAATTAGTGCTATGGAAACTATGTATTTTGTGGCTTAATAGATTTACCTTTAGAATTGTACAAATAATTGTGTGACTGCACAAATATAAGGGAACTCCTAATATGCCATTAACTAATGGATATTCTTCATATGTTAACATCACATCCGTTAAAGAGTTTTTACTTGCAACAAAAGAGGTTTATTGGGAAAAGTTAAAGGAATAAATTTGTTCTATCCCTTTTTATTCAATATTAGTATGATGAAAGTACAAATAAAATGATGGAGCAATGCCTGATTTATATATATTGCATATATAATGTATGGAGGGAGAGGTTACACATGAAAAAATTTATGCGACTTCTGAAAATCAAAGAAAACACTACACGATCCAGGGATGAAGAAAAACACCAAATGGTGGCTTTTGGATCAAATGGAACTTCATCTATGAGAGGTTTCCATGAAGGTTTGGAGGCTAAATTTATTTGTGAGGCAACTCATTTGTTATGCATTCACTATGTAACACATCAAGAGTCCTTATCTATAATGAATGCTTCAAATTATTTTCTCGAATTTAATTATATTGATAAACTAGAGAAAAAAAAGTATATTCATGGCTAGGAAAATATGCAAAGAGGCATAGAGAATTTAAGAATTTGTTGGACCTATGGCCCTTCATTCAGTGGATCCTTTCTCTCCCTAGACTTATTTCCTCAGAGGAATACATCCTCCATGCCATGTCATTGATGTGCTTTGAGGAGGGCATTTATGGATTTTACAGGAAACTAGGGGTTAGATGGGGCATAACGACATCCCTCCATCTCACTTTGTCCTTTCGTTCAGAGTGATTCGCTTATTTGAGTGTGTTTTGGCACATGGGATGCAAATACCCCAGTTAGTTTACCTTAATCCTACCTTAGGCTATATTTTATTATTATATTCTATTAATTTTCAGTTGAAATTTTATAATTTTGAATTAACTTATTATAAGGCATGTCATCCTGGATTTTATTTGTAAAAGTGAGTATGAGATCATATAAATATATATCCTCACTTTCATTTATAAAGTAGAGTGGATGGGATAAATCACTATGCACTTGTTTTACCCTTCTTAGGGTTTTTCTAGATGAATGTGCTCCTCTTGAAGAATTTTTCTGGTTAATGCAAGCTATTTTTCTGGTAATTCTTTGGCGAATCTATGCTTTTGGTGATGCTTCTATTTGTTGGATGAACACAAGCATAAGGAGGTCAGGATTCTTACCTTTTTGTTGGATGTTGGTGGATGTGCATGTCCGAGTCTTAGTGGTGGCCTTAGAGTTTCACTTTTCCCTATGATAGGTCACCACTTTCCTTCGTGTCACCTTAGAAAATGCCGATACATATTCTCATGATGGTGCGTTTGGGTTTCTCAGCTTTTTTTCTAGGCTAGATTCTTAACCTAGGACACTTATTCTTTAGGTTATCCAACCTCTTGGGAATCCCTTGGTTGGGTATGGCTTGTGTTATGGTTTTCCCTAGGTTTTCACACTTCTTTTCTCACAAAATATAATCTAGGTTTAGTCATTATGTTTAATTTAGGTTTAGTATTAGGTCGGTATAGCTTGGTTTTAGGTTAGTTCTTCGGTTAGTTTAGCTATTAGGCTAGGGTTACTCCTGTAATATACCAGCACTTCCCCCATTTTCCCATGGGTTGGTACCCCTTCTGCTACAACAAACTGTCCCTAACCCTATCTTGCATTTTCTTCCATCCATGTTGGCTCCTTGTCTTGGAATTTGTTCCCCATGATCTTACCTTCTCCAGTTTCATGACCCTCAACAACCTTCAACTTTGGAAACATCCCTAAATTCCTTCTCTCTTCTCTCTAGTCCTTCCTGACCTCCCTTTTCCTAAGCTACTTTGTAGCCTGTCTCCAACACCATCGACACTCACGTGCAACCCTCTTTTCTTCTTAGTCCATTCACACTACTACCATAAAGCCTCCACATACCCTTGTAGCTCTCTTGCACCACCCTAACAGACTATTTCACCCCTTCGTCAGGGCCTTCATGCTGACCTCATGCTACCTTTGTGTCCCTCTAAACCTGCTCCACTTATTCGATGCTCCCTTAGTGGGATTCATTGTCCTTCCTGAGATGCTACGACAACCTTTCTTCTCTTTCTAATGAGCTCAAAACCCTTCCCTTTACCCTAACCATCGTAGCTCCAATATCACCTTACCTTTTCTTTCTTTCCCTGGTTCATTCCTCCTGCTCATTGGTTTCGAGCCTTCATACTGCATGTTCACATGGGTCTAGTGCAAACCTGCCTCTGCATTCTATTCTGAGGTATTTCAACCCCTAAGGTAGCCTAAAGGATTCCCTTACAGTGGCATCCTTATATCCCATAAACAAATAATAAAAAATTGCATGATTATTGTTGCGACTAATTGGCACATTAATCGTTCACATATACTATTAGGTCATAATTTGTTATACAATTACTGAAGAATGAAGCGACTATAATAAAGCTACACTTATTAATACTCACAATAATCAATGTCCTCATCATTATTTGGCTAAACCGATTTTTTGTTCTATGGATTTGGTTTAACATGGTATACATATAGAATACCTTCATTAGCGACTGATATGTCCATGTATTGAATCATGATTATGACACTTGGAGAGTGGACTAAATACAAACGACCATTACTTTAACGCTGCAATGAATTGTACATAACTAAATACCTAATGTTGCTGGTATATAGCACATTTTATATTGAAATTGATTGCACATGCCTCCATGAATGAGACTTGACACATGAATGACACATTTACACTGATCCTATAAGTATTAATGACTGAATATATATGTTGTACTTAATGTTGTAATTGTGTTTTTGAGTTACTATGAACACTTAGACTTGGTCAATAATTGCTCTTCCATGGCGAATACGTTGTGGGTGATGTTTGTTTTATTGTATTGGACAAGTTACAAAGTAAATTGGTTATTAATTAAATGGTTCTTAGTGTGATGTTGTTTGCTTAATTATTATTGAATAAATTGCATACACCCTTAACATGAAACTTACGATATTCATATCATTTCAATTGCCTCACACCTTGTTGAGGTGACTCGCACCTTGGCAAGAATGAAATTCGATAAGAAAAAAGAGGTAAGTCTTTCTGGGAATTTTGAGAATATTATTGTCAAGGTTTAATCTTGCAGATCTTAATTGGTGACTCCACAAATAGCTTATCCCATCCCATCTATCAGTTATGCCCTGGTTTTATTTAGTACTTTGGTGAGATTTGCTTAACTAACCTGGAAGGTCTCTCCTGGAGACTCCAATCAAAGAAAAATAAAAGAAGTACTCTATAAAGATAGGGAATCCTGATGAAATGGAATCCAATTATGAATTGTGGATGGACGTATTGGAATTATCATGCATTCCAATTTTCCCACACAATTATGCCATTAAAGATGGTGGGAAGGCACTTTTCACATTATTCCAGTGGTGTAAGAACCATGCAGCAACACATGTGCGGGCATTCATGCAATTCCTCCAAGAAAGTAACATCGTGCATGAATACATTAGGATGATGCTATTTATTATATCTCTTCACCTATAAGTCAAATTATATACCACAAATTGGTATGAGGGTTTTCCTCAAAAACATTTTCTTCACTCAGTTAATTCATTAATGCATTCAACATGGATTTGGATTACGGTGTCGATGAATGGGAAATAAATCCCATGATCGACAGAATATGGGAAGAAAACCTAGGAAAAATATAGACTCAAGATGATTCAAGAGAAGGAACTAAATATGATATTCCATTCAATTTTGAATATCCTGATAATTTGACCGCCACATAAATGGAAATAGGTTTCACTCCTCTTGATTTATCATCTTTCCCAAGATACTTAGATGAGTTACCAGAGGCATTCTGGAATGCCTTCAAGGATTACCATGATAATTACACACATCATGTGGAATGGTTTATGACTTTGGCTTCAGAATATGGTATTAAAAAAGAAGAATATGTTTACATGCGATCATTCGCCTTTCACCTCGGAGGAAAGTCTCTTGCTTGGTTTGTGGGCCTAGATAAAGGAACGATATCATCGTTTGCAGAATTGGTGGAAACATGTGTAGCCACTGATATTTAGGGCAATGTGACAAATGGATACCTCATGTCAAGCATTCAAGGGACTTGTTCAGTAAGGAATTCCTAAACAAGGATCAATTCGAAGCATCCCATTATCCAATACCTAACTGATGATCTCTCAAGCACGATAGATGAATCTCCCCATGCATGTGAATATGATGATAGTCGTGTAAATGAAGATACAGAAGTCCTATTTGAAGGAGTTTAAGAATAGAAAGATAGAACAATCTCTCCCTTCCAATATGCAGAAGCTCCTTATGACCTATTTGATCTTTGGGAACATAATGTTTGGAGTTATGATGACAATGGTTACTGGATATTTATGGGTCCACCTCTCTATGATTCCTCAAGACCAGGTAGTCTTATCTCCATATGTTGCGGCAAGAAAGACCATATTGATGAAGTTACTAAGGAAGAGACAGAACTTGGCAATATTTTGGACGAGGAACTCTCAGTCACCTCTGGCAAGGATGTTGAATACATAACTTATGAAGACTCTATTGAAATAGATATGATCATTCCTTCCCCTTATGAGGCTAATCACAAAGAATGGATCAGCCCATTTTCCACCATAATTGAATATGTAACATCTCCATACCTTTGCATATATTTTTCATATTGTAATTTCCCTTTTTCTGTTTTTTATTAAAATGACTATTTTTCACTTTTTCCCTATTTCGACCTTTGACTAGTTTTGATATCTAGGTCTCCAAATTGGCCCAAATGCTCCCAAATATTCTAAGAAGGTATATGAATGATATTAAGAATTGAATATGATGTTCAGGGATTATTTATGACCCTCCAATAAATTTTTAAAACTTGTTTAATATTCTGGTGAAAGTAGGAGTCTTTACTAGCCAATTGGGGTTCCAATTCCCCCTGGGTAAATGCTGGAAATGGCTTCTCAAATGATCCCGAACTGACTCGAATTTATTAAAATAGGTAGAGGATGTTTAAGGGACATTTTTGAAGTATCATATGCATAATTATTTATTTTATACATGATTTTATTACCCTCTCCCAACAGCTACAGAATCACTAATTTGACCCTTGGGGAAATGGCACCAAATCTTCTCCAAATACAATTAAATTGAGTAAAATAACTTCAAATTCTAAAGTGATGAACATGAAAATTGTAATATTCATAAATTAAATTCCATTAATCATAAATATATCATATATATATTCTCCCATTTGAAATAATCATCATTACCATGGCATACATCAATATAGTGGGGAAATGGTCATTGTTTTCTCATTAATATTCACTTTTACATAAAACCATTTGGTATTTCGGCCTGAGAATTTATGAGAATGAATTAAAAAGAATATTAAACTTATTACAATCATAAATGTACCATGAGAATATCGAAATCATCAGCATTCAATGGCATACATCATTCTAGTGTGGAAATGGTCATTGTTTGCTCATTAATAATCACTTTTACATTCAACCATTTGATATTTAGACCTGATACTTTTTGAGAATGAATATAGAGAATATTAAACGTATTCCAATCAGATATGTATCCAGATAATCTCTCCCAAAGAGTACAATATCTCACCCAAAGCACAATCCCTCCATGAGCAAGAATGTGCAATAAAAACTAGAAATGGTTGAGAGAAAGTGTTGCACTAAAAGGAACCATGAGCTTCCCTGTATCTTAAACCTGAAAACACAAATTCCATTAAATCTCCATGAAATACCTGAGTGTCCTATCCAAACTCCAAATTGGATGGGAATCTTTCACCCTCGAAATTTCCTAAGGAAAGAAACTAGTCATCCACTAGCTCTCTCAATTCACAAATGCAAATTTCCCAAATGATCAAAATCCAATATATTTTTTTATTATTGTATTTTATAAAAATCCTTATCCTTCTAATCTTACCAATCCATACACAAACTCAATCTAATTCGAATTGGGTGTGTGCTCAATCTTTTTCTTGTGTCCTCCCTTTCCTAGTTTTCCATCTTCCCCCAATTTGAGTAGGAACCCATTGAGCTTCCCCAACTCGCATGAGTGCCATCTTGGATTCTCTATTTCGACCTTACATGTATAATATTTCATATTTCATCCTTCATATCTGATTTATGTCATAGGTGTCATAGCATATTCATCATTATTGTCATAGAGCTAGGGAATCTAATCCAAGTGTCTCACTAGCTCCAAAATGCCTCTTCCTCTTCCATGGGAGTTACTCTTCCACTCAAAATCAACCTTAATTGATTCATGCCAAGTATATTGACCTTGCAAATCATCCCAATACCCTTGGGATTCTTATGGATTCGAAATTGCAAGAGGAGGATGCCATGTGGCACAGAAAATATAGCTTGTGTGGGCCCCATAGTCTCCATGTGTCTCCATGATCAATTTCCATTTTTATTTTCCCTTGTATTTATTTATTTATCTCCTTTATTAAATATTTATTCCATTCTAATTTTCAAACATCATTTATTTTCCCCCTTATTCCAAATCCCAAAGCATCCACCCCCAACCTAGGAAACTAATAATTTTCCTCCTTGGCAATTATTTGACCCTTAGCATCAATTTGACAAACTCTCGTGAATATGGAAAATGTGATTATTCCATTGTGACCCAATGAAAAATTTGGGACATGACAAATCGTCCCTTCCCAATATTTCTTGTCCTTGAGCAATTTCAAACATGGGTGTTGAAGAACCTGCTTTCTGTATGATTCTTTGAAGTTGACACTGAGTTGCCCAAATTTGAGTCTTTGAGATTCCATGAAGATTTTAGAGAGGAACCACTATGCTTGTTGCTGCACTGCTCTGATTAAAATCACTTTATTAAGTGGGGAGTCCATCTCACATACTTCTTTTTTCCCAAAAAATTTGAAATCAATGGGACTAAAAACTATCACAAGGTCCCATTGCTTGTAGTGCACTCCAACAATTACGAGTGCTCTCCAACCCATACCATTAGGAAAGAGAACTATGTGATCCCATTTTCTTGTTATCATTCTTCCAAACATCAAGAGTACATAATATATATCATCAAATTACATAACAACATAATAAAAATGTACATCAAGGAGGTACCTCATCAAAAAATCATGAAAGTGCTTATACCTCCAAGTAAGTAGACCACCATTTTATAAGTGCATACAAGATTCAAGTGACCAATCAAATATGCTCCAATGACATAGGTGAGGATCCCATTTCCTATAATGCTTCTCCAAAATGATGTGATATGCATCAAAATATTCAGCCATGTATTATTTCATCCAAGAAGTGAATGAATAGTCTCCACTCAAATCTGAACCAAATAATGAGCAAAAAAAATCAAGGAGACTTCAAATGACTCAAAGAAGTCTCACCCATACATCGATGAATGAGAGAATCATAAAGATATAAAAAAGTATGTGGTTGGAAACAAAAAATTTCTCCAATCATAAATCTATTCACCCTAGTGTTGGATAAAGTTCCTCCAACATCAAATGAAGCAAGTGTTGAGCAAGAAAAACTTGCACAAACCGTAGAAAATTCAACACCTACCGGCACTTGAAGGGTTGGCCTTCCGACGGGCAGAAGTGTCGTAGTCATGGCAACACCATCGGTGTTTTTATCCAGAAAGTGTCAAAAATCCAACACCTACCGACACTTGAAGCATCATTCGTCCAATGGGATGGAGTGTCGGAATCATGAAAACACCGTCGGAGTTTTCCTGAAAGCGTCGAATAGTCGACGGGAAAGGTGTTGAAAGTTTAATAAAATGTGTCGGTTGAGCGTATCCTGAAGGTGTCGGATCTTTGACAGGAGCGTCGGAACACCATCAGAAAAGCGACGCCTGGTGGTAAATTTAACAAAAAAAATTTGAAAGGTTTTCATTCAGGAAGCGGTGTAGTGTAGTTCACTTAAACATGTAGTAACAGTGGTAACCTTTGAATGTATTGAATGCACAAATATTTTGTGATATTTTACAAGAATATGGGAAATTTCAAGATGTTTTACTTGTACCTTATCTGTCTGAAAAATATGATTTCCATCTATCAAATGACACACTTAGGCCATTGTAATTAATTTATCTTCACCAAATACTCAATAATTATTTCAGATTCAATTGATGGTTCAAAGATTTCACTTGGAAAAGTTTATCACAAAAATAAATTGTATGTTTTTTCAAAGTTTTTTCTTAAAACTCCTACTTTAGCTTTGTTAATGCATTCTAATGATGTTAGTAAGTTATGGCATGATATGTTTGGGCATATTAACTTATGTTAATTGCATCAATTAATCAAACAAGACGGGATAGTGGGGTTACCACCTATATCCTTCTTAGATGGAGTTTGTCCAATTTATACACTTTGTAGGAACCTTGAAGAGAGATTTGAGAAAGGAAAGGCTAAGAGAGCCACATCACTTCTTGAGTTTGTGCCTAGTGACATTACTAGTCCCTTTCCTCACCTATCTATGAATAAATAAATATGCATACTAACCAGGCATGGAAATTCAAATCTATTATGCCTATCAAATGGAAATTTAATGACGGTCTTGGATTTTTCAAGCCTTTCACATTACGTTTACTTTAAATTCATGACTGTCAACTAAATTAATTGGGTAAGAAGTAAGTGCTACTATAGACTTTGGTATTTTAAAGCTAGCAAGTATCTATCAAGTTATTAAAAGAGCTAGCAAAGTATCCAACTAGTTATTAAAGGCCTACCCATTGTCTATAAGAGAGAAACCACAACAAAATTCATGGAAAAAATCATATCCCCATCTAATAACCCGTTGGTAGAATCATAGCCCCTAGGACAAGAATTAAAACGACGTCCTTAATAATAGTCCTATGGATTGTAGTGCTCATGATGAGAAAAAAAATGGCATGCTACAAGTAGCCTGCAACTAAAAAATGGCATTCTAGGTGTTTTTACTTATTTCCCTACTGTAACTTAAAATAAATGGCATTCTAGGTGTTTTTTCCCCTTTCCTTGGTTAATAAATTTAAAATAAATGACTGTAAAATCAAATTTAAATTGCAAACCCCAACCCAGGTGTTTTTACCCCTTTCCCTGGTTAATAAATTTAAAATAAATCAGTGTAGAATCGAATTTAAATGGCAAACCCCAACCTAGCCCAGATTCTTAGTGTTTTTTATTTTCCCTTTCCACGATTAGTAAAATTAAAAAAACAAAACACAAGTACAAAATCGAATTGAAAAACCCAATCCAGCCTAGCTTTTACACCATGAAAATATGCAAAATGTTCAAAATTGAAGCAAAAACAAAGTGAGAAATGGCACGCACTTGGTTACCCAGGCTGACCACCACATAAGGATCAGAGATATTCATAAAATATGAAGAAACTACATCAGTTCCCTTATTATGGCCATTTTCAAGAGCCCTATATACTATTCCATTTCTGTACACGGAAATAGAAGAACAATATTCATATACATAAATTCCTTCATCCTTAGATAGCATCATACATAAAGAAAACAAAAACTTAGAGAAATGCTAACCTGAACAAGAACCCTGTAACTTGAGATCTATGGTTAGAATGAAGAGAACCACACAATATACAAGTTTTCTTTTATAAACCCACTGTATTTGA
This sequence comes from Pseudotsuga menziesii, assembly GCA_001517045.1. Classification (NCBI taxonomy): domain Eukaryota; kingdom Viridiplantae; phylum Streptophyta; class Pinopsida; order Pinales; family Pinaceae; genus Pseudotsuga; species Pseudotsuga menziesii. Next base: position 600,054 of record LPNX011102357.1, read on the forward strand.
ACGAACAACATACCGGGGAATCACATGAGAAGAACTCAGAACATTATAAAGGATAGAAAAATAATTTAGTTGTCAATTAAAGATAAGGGCCAAAGAGAAGTTTTGTTATTTACAAAGAACTTCATAAATGCAATAAAGGATACCAAGGAGTGTTATGAAATGGTGCAAATAAGAATCTTAGATGGCATAAAGTCCAATAATGTTGAAAAATGTGACACTATGAAGGAAGTATTAGTATAATTGAGTAGAATGCTAGAAGGATATGCCGACATTACACATGAGAATCCAAGAAGTTTTCCTCCAAAGAGGAATATTGGGAACAAGATAGACATAATTAATTCATCCATGTATGTACATGCTTCAGTAATTACTCTTCTTCATATTACTCCATTTATCCTTCAAGTTAAATGGCATACACAACTTGTCAAGTATTTGTTTCCCATGTTCCAATATCCATTTCCATGGGATTACATTGGTTATCTCATTGGAAATATGATCTGCATACTTTTCTTTCTGAAGAAAAACTTCCCTCAAAATGAGCCAGTTGGATTCTATAGCATATTACTGAGTTTTTTTCTAAGCTAGAAGGGTTGTTTTTTAATAACATACATGGAAATCAAAATTTTCACCTAGAATGGTAGATGCATATAATTTTAAATATTCATCATGCATGGAAATCACACATTGCAATAGTACAATGATCACACAATGCAATAGCATACAACATCAGATGTGCCACACCCCTATGCAATAGCATATCGTGCACAGACCTAGAAAACACCACTAACTTATACAAAAAATTTACAAAAGATCAAAGGTATGCATGCTCTACCGATGGACCAGCTAACAAAGAAGTTCCAGAATCTACAATAGAAACACAACCTCCATCACAAAAACCTGCAACAAAATGTTCATAAAATGCCACCAATATTTTCATAAGATTCCTTAAGAAGCAAGCATGTGCCCAATTGAATAAGATGGACTGTATGCTGACCTGTTGATTGATCATCAATGACGAAGTCTCCCATGTCAAACTGAAGGAAATAGAAAAATTGATTTATTAAAGTATATTAATCCCATGGCATACCTACTAGTAACTATGACTCATACAAAGAACATGGTATGCATGTGTTTATCCTTAAATACAGTCAATCTTAAACGTGGAAAACTAACATGATTCTATTACATAGCTTCCAGTAACCCTTTCGAGTAACAAGAGCATATTGATGTTTACCCTTGAAGTGATTAGGATCAACACCACTAAAAGTCATGGCTGCAAATGGGATTTCTTCAATAAAAACATTTTTCCTTGGGAAAGAACCTCGAAACTATTTCCAACAAACGTGAAAATGTTTCCTTTAGCGAAAAGATGTCATACCAAATCTTGTGATCTATCATTGTAAATCAGTGAAAATGACTGATACTCTTTTTCAGGCCATGGATACCTCTGGAAGATTGCCAGAAAACAACAAAAATAAACAGTTTCTATAACTTAAGCATTCAAACAATGCCTTCCAGAAATAAAGTAGCAAATAGATATTTATTTTTTCAGGCATATCTCAATACTTTGTTACCATAATTATCAATGCATTCATTCTTCTTTTGTATTCCAGAGTTGAGATGTTTTCTCTAAGTGACCACTTTAAACTCGGTGATAAATTGGAAGCAATACAAAAATATATAAATGCCTAGTAAAATATTTGCACAAAGAAGACTTTGTAACAAATTAGCAATTATGAGTAATAAAGTGCATAGTGATGTTGGGGTGAAAAGTTACAATGAAAACTGAAAATACCAATGTGTACCATGCCCAACTCACAACCTACAGGGATAAGCACAAATATAAACATAGGTTTTCCACTGCACAATCAAACATGAAAGTTGAACAAGATATGAGATTAAGAAACAAATTACAAAACTACTGGAGAAAGATAAACTGAGGCGGATAACAATATACTCATGCAGAATAATAGGGAAACAACGCTTCAGATACCATTTTCCTCACAAGTCTATCTATCTTTTTCTGTCTTTTGACCTTTCATATTCCCATCAAACTCAAATTCCTGTCATATTTCTTGTAATGAAATGCCTACATTTAATTTTGTTGTCCTAGCTATATGGAATTGGTAAAGTATTACCAAGGGGCCAATTATCATGATAAATCAAAATATTCAAGGTAATTGTTTAGATCAGATAGAACAAATTTCACCTCAATATATGGTAATCATCATCATCAACTAAATGTATGCCATGTGCACATGCATAAATACCCAATACACAGCTCAATCAAACAAAAGAAAACATAATTATACATTGATTTGTGGATCTTCACACTGTCTTCTTATGCTTTACCTTTCAAAATATCATTCAACATACTTCATTTTTTGTTCTATTGCAATAGTTTCATGTTAGGACCCATCAAATAAATTTATGTTTGATTATGAAAATAACAAAACCAATCTAAATAAATACAATTCTATTACAATGTAAATTACAATACTATTCAACTATTCAAGTAAATTAATTGTTAAGAATAGATCACCTGATAAAACATGGATAACCAAAAATACTATGTATATAAGGCCATACATCTAATCAAAGTTCCATTTATTGCCTCTTAACTATGGAAATGTTTCTCAATGCTATCTATAACAAGTTCCAATGGAGGAGTCAAATAGCAATAGTGAAAATTATACACTAAAATTATAGAAATAGATGTTTTTTAATGTATTCTTCCTTACCATTCATTGAGCTCCTCTCTGTTTCGAGAATAATTTAATATTCTCTACTAAACAGGACCAGCCACGTGAAGGTGGAAGCTCTTATGGCCCCTCCCCCCCTCACATCACTCTCAACTCCCCAAACCCAATGCATCTAGTTGAAAATAACAATTTATTTCACTATTTCACAATCCAAATAACAATGCATCTACTACAAATTATTTTACTCAATAGTTGAAAGATGCTTTCAATAAATCATTCTTTAAATCATTCATTAAACCATTCAATCATTCAACAACTGGAAAAACCATTCATTAACTCATTCATTAAACCATTCAATCATTCAACAACTGGAAAAACCATTCATTAACTAATTCATTTAGTCAATGGCAAAAAAAAAAAAAAATCAGTAAAGCATTCATTCAAACACTCATTCATGAAACAAAGGAAAAAACCATTAAATGTTTTTTTTTTTTATAAATAAGAATTACTCAAAATTTGTTTAGTCACTTTCTTTTTACTTTTCTTCTCTTTAAATATTTAGTTAGAGTCACATCTTCCGGAATCTGATCATCGGTATCCCTACTAGTCCGCTCGCAAGGTTGAACTTCAGGTGAGGGGTGATGAATTTCTGCAATAATGTCAAAATATTTCATTAATATATTTATATTTTGATAAATACGAGTAATTCATTTACAAAAACATTACGAATGTGTGTTTTTACCTACCATGGGCACATCAACATGTTCAACATTATCTCATGCAGGACCAACCTGTTCCGTGTTATGATCTGCATCTACATGCTCTGCAGTTGAATTGTGTAGAATTAGAATTAATGTTTATCATCTACAATGGTCTATAAAAAACAATAGCAAATTAATAAATTCATTACCAGGATGAGAAGCATGATCTTTGTTTGGTTGGTCATGTACATCCTCCTCATGAACGGGATCATTACTTTCTTGCACAAAAAGGAATAAATAATTTATGTTAATTTATTTATAAGGAACAAATTACATGAGCATTAATAAATTATCATTAAACTATACAGTCCTCACATACCTGGGCACCAGATGGATCAGCAGAAGATCATGCAGTATTCCCAGACAAGCTTCTCCAGTGTTCAACAATGGCGTCAAAGCCCTGTTCGAAGCCAAGCTTCATGTAATCCGCACTAGGAAATTATTTGAACCAATCGGCCTTCATATTTGCATGATGTCATTAATTTTACATTTTTTTTCAGAACAAAACAAAAATAATAATATGTATGATATTTGGATGCGGATTCGGGTTTTGCAATACTTACATATCGGGCCGCCAAGTTGGAGTAACCACCAGGCCCAAGCTTTGTTGGCCAATTTTTTCAATTCTTTCCTTTGTGGCCTTAGATGTTTCCGAGAGCCTAATTAAGGTTTTAAATACATTACTCGATGTACCAAAATTGATATAAAAACTAGTAATAATAAGGCTTACCACTACATTTTGGAATGTATTGCATACCTCCCTGCTCCACCTAGTGGTATCATTCCTAATTTTCTCAGGCCCTTCTCTTTTCCATCTTCCACCAGGGCTTTCCACTCCATAGATGGAATCATTGGAGGGCGCTCATACCTAGGGTTCTTTTCTAAGTGAACCCTATTCTGGTCTCGGACAATCTTCAGATGTTTTATAGCCTTCTGTAGGACCTTCGATGTATCGAAGGTATATTTTTCGAACAGACTAACCAAGCGATTAGTCAGATCATCCTTTAAATATTTTGGCTGCTTATTCCACATTGTGCGGATGGTGGGCCCGAAGATCTCCAAGTCCAAATCATTCATATGTTTATAAAATATATCATTTCCTACAAAACATTAATGCCATCATTAGTCAACATTAAAATATATTATCGGTATATTAGACAAAAATTATAAAAACTAAATTGAACAATCTATAATGACCTGGAACCCTCTCTATCTTTATTGGAACTAGGTTTTCATTCACCAAAAATGTACACACTATTGAACCAGTGCTAGTCACATGAAAAGATCCAGGAAATGCTTCCACATCTCTATCTAACCCTGCATCCACCCCTTCTTTTGCAGCATATGTTGTGGGTGGGGCAACATCAGTTGCACCCTCCGCTACCCTCAGGGGTGTCGCAGAGCGTGTTGCCAACTGTTCAGTGGACAATATGGGAGCAGTATGTGGTGTACATGGAGTGGTTTGGTCACTGGGACCAACATTGCCTTGACCACCACTGATAATCTCCATAGCGCACTGTAAATTCAAACCATTATATTATAAGTTCAATAGAATATAAAATCAAATATTATAAAGTTTTTATAAATGAATTTACATTATTATTCGATAAGTTACGTCCACTTGTTTACGTTTTTGTAACAACAATTGAACCCTTTGTTCAAGCCCTTCTGCTAGTGGAACTACCAATGTCAGAAGAATCAGTTCCTCATTTTTTTTTTCCCTTTTCTTTTGTAGCACCCTCAACAGGTCTGCAGATTCTCTAATTTCACTATCTTCCATCAACCGAGAGACCTCATTCTGTAAAGAATTTTGAAACGTTGTTTCCTAAGAGGAATCCCCTGTCTGTAATTGAAATATATAAAAAATTGCTTAGTCTTTGAAGAAATAGTGTGCGCATAAATAATTATATCTAGGATTACCTGACGCCTAGACGAGAGTGTGGTCTGATCAACAGATGCGGATTTACCTCGATCATCCACCTGCAAAAAAAGTAGAGAACATTATCACAATGAACGCAATATGTAAAAGCTAACAAATACAGAACAAAAATAAACACTATGCTATATGTTTTATATGTGTACATTTTTGAAGTATTTAGAATGTGGAATTACATTTAGGTTTACTAGTTGCCTCGAGGCTCCATTCTTCTGATCAACAGCTAGGGACTTTCCCCATTCAATCTGCAAAAAAGTTAGACAACATTACCATCATGAACACAAACATAAAAACGAAAGAATACATAACAAAATAAACATTATGTGTCACAATATACATGTTTACGATTTTAAAGTATTTGAAATGGAGAATTACATTCATGTTTGGTTGTTTCCTTAATGCTGTAGTCGGTTGATCAATAGCCGGTTGGCTTCCCTGATCAACACCCTGCATGGAAAATAAATAATTTTATATAAACGAACATAATATACTAATGAAAATACATAACAACGTATATGTATGTCCATCCTAAATTTAATATTACATTGGCAATATCGATGTATACCTGCTACCTTGACTCGGGTCGACAAACATCTGCGGACATGGAGGTGCCCCTGAGAGAAACATGCATAAAAAACATACTAAAAGTTACATAAGGAAACATGAAAAGTAGAAAATTTCAATTATATGCTAATGAAAAGTCCTATAGATGATAAAATAACTAATAAAAGGGTGGTTAAATCATTTATTGTACCACAACCATACTAACATTGTTTATATCTACACGATTCAAATTGTAATCAATAAGCAGTTCTTCACCAGCAGCTATTGATTTAGTTGCACAAACAAAGACACGGTTTCCTTCTCGCGACTCGAATATGCAGTTGGTTTTATTTAGTTTATACCCTAGTTGTGTACTGTTTATAAACCCCGCAATATTACCAATTGTTTTTTTCCTTCCGTTCGTGTACAACGTTGCTCCTTTATTTTGAGCTTTGCATTTCAGTTGTATATAATTCGTTGACAACCCATATCTACGCATACTTCCTGTATATTGGACCAGGTGCATCCAATCACTGTAGTTGTAAGAGGGTCCAACATACTCCATCAATTCTATATGTCTACCATATCCAACCTTTATGCTGTCCTTGTAAAACAACCCCAATCCATGCAATGAAGATGGTGCAATTCTATATATCCTCTCATTCACACAAAAATCAGTGTTTACTTGAGGAAGATCACTATGCACCCATTGTTTTACTAAGTGTTGGTACCTTAAGGGCACATCGATGTCTCCCACTATCTCATCATCATAGGAATATGACCCCCCTCCTTGGAGAAAAAAATTCATGCTTTTGTTGAATTTTCTTCTGATCTTCTGACATCTAGAGTATCTATCCCTTGTAGACCTACTGGATGTCTCACTTTACTCTAGCCTTCCCAAACTCCCTTCATTGGAGGAAGATAGGTCTAAAAAATACCTGTTTGGTTCTACCTGCACCATGGCTGAACAAAAATTTGGCATAAGCATAGCAAAATACTAGCAAAAAACTTGGAAAGACTTCTAAGCAAAAAAACTTGGAAAGACTTCTAAGCAAAAAACTTGTTGAAGAAAAAGCTTGTCAAGAATGATTTTGGTTAATAGTTGTGGGAATTTGGTAGCCCTAAAAATTCTAATGTATGCCCCTCTTTTAGTTACATACAAGTCTCCATTCTCACTTATTGCTTGCATTGCCTTTTCCTAACATGAATTGGGTAGGCTTCATAAGCTTCATATGTATGCTTGTGGCCATTGTACTTTGGCCTTTCAATGTTCTCAAGCTTGAGACGATCTGTTATGAATATGCACCAAATATAACACTACAATTTATTCCAATATATGTCTGTATAGGGCCTGGAGGTTCTCCTTTAATGGAATATCTCCTTCAAAGAACATATCTTCGCATTCATCTACATTTACTTCGGATAGAAGTGATACGGAGTTGGTATGTTGGTCACTTCCATCAAAAATCATCTTTGACATGAGTTCCTTTTTCAAGGAATCTTGATTATTCTCCTCTTCCAAACTTCTAGTTGGTCACTTTTCAACTCTACATTGGCCCGATTATTCATTTTCCTGGCCACTCCTCTCTCCTTACTCTACACTTGTTGTTGTTGTAACCCTTACTTTTGATGGTTGTAAGTGGTTTTTAGTTTTCCCATGAATGATGTTGTGATGTTGAAGGGCCTAAAAGTGCCCATATCTCATCTAGGACCCTTTAAGGGTCATAATAACAACTATTGTTATAGGATTTTAATTTATCATACTTATCGCTTAATATTTGTTTAGGGATGTTTTTCTGATCTCTCCCATAATTTATGGTACTAATGGGATTGTGACTATCAAGTCAATGCCTTATTTGCATATTGGCAATCCTACAATAGTACACTAGAAATTCTAAAAAATTCTAATGTATACCCTAAAAATTCTTATGTATGCCCCTCTTTTAGTTACATACAATTCTCCATTCTCACTTATTGCTTGCATTTCCTTTTCCTAACATGTATTGTGTAGGCTCACAAAATATCATGTTATACATGGGCACTATGATATGCTCACAAAGATTTATATAATATTATAAATGTGTGTTCCTAAAGGATTTGGAAATATAGCTGGAAGGGCACTATGCTTGGTCACCAATGCTTTCACATCTCTGGAAATATGTTTGAAACATACATCACATATAGAAAGTATGATGACATGTAGAATGTTGGAGCGATTATGGTGGTTGTGTATTTGGATATGAAAGTGTTCTTATTACTGGCCTACCCCCTTTTCAACAATAATAGTTGTAGATTTAATCAAGTGTGTTTCTATATACAATATATGAACATATATAAAACATATAGAATAATCCTTGATCGATAAAAATATTACAACGAGCCTCGTGACTCAGAATCAAACTCGGTCGAGTCAACCAAGTTGACCCCCAACCGAGCTGACTCGGCCTTTGAAACGATTCGAGTGACAAGTTTCGTACCGAACCAAGAAAATCAGGGTATGACTGACTGGATCGGTAACAAAATGGTCAATTCATCCCAATCCATACTAAATTTACCAAGTGAATGTGGGAATGCACAAGTCACACACATGACACTTAAATTCAAAAAAAAAAATAACCTAGAAATATAAACATCGAGACTCTAAACCTACTTCATTGTCGAGTCAATTAGCTTTGTAGGATTCCTATACATCATAACACTACTTGGAGTAAAACACAACTTGCTTTGTAGGCCCTAGATGCCACCCATGTGAAAAATAGTCAATCTATAAAGAAGCCCCCAAATACAAAAACGTTCTTCACAAAATAGGGCATGAACCGTGTGAACAACCTTCCAAGTGGACCAGCTCAATGAGTAACCTCCAAGCATGTAATATCTCTCATGAAATGGTGTATAAAAGAGTGTAAGCATGCTTCAAATGGTGACTTTCTCCTTTGGTAGGGATGAACACTACCCTTATGCATGTGTCTTCAAGGGTGAATGTTCCTCAAATAATGAGAGAAGCCCTTCCTCTAACAATAAACCAGTACACCAAGGTGAATTGGCCCTCTTTAGGGCTTCCTGAACAAACTTGGTATTTTCAATGTCACACTAGGAGCAATGTTGGGCAGTCCTATGGGCATAAACAACTCCAGAATCAAGTATGAGCATCAAAGGGACAAATCTAAGCACTTTGGGAGCATTCTGAAGGTCACAACAAACAGTAAAGCATCTCAAATCAACTATAATTAGGCCAACTTTCAGATCTGGGCACATTGCAACAATAAAAGATGATGATCAATGGAAATAGGAGGCGGTCTTTGCAATTTTGGCTATGAAAATGAGAAATCTATGGGTGAAAGCAACCCTAAAATCTCATCCATATGCCTTATAGCAGCATCCACATGAATTTTGGGTACAAACAAACCTGTTTGAGAGTAAAAAAGGGTATGAAGCAACCCTATTTCAGCATCTTGGGCACCCTTATGCACTTATCCATCACCAAACAGGTGTACCTCTAAATCTGGGCCAAATTGGAGGGTTAAAAGGCAGTTTTGGGCATGAATAGCCCTATGAAAAGTGACTAACAACGGAAAAAACAGGCTTTGAGAAATGTTGGGTTGAATTTGAGGGTTGAAATAACATTAACAAAAAAATTTGGGCATAGATATGGACCTAAAGAGCAAGCCTGGGCACTCCAACAACCTCAAACCTTCATTCTGGGAATAAAGAAGGGTTGTTCCAACCTCCTAAAAAACAATTTATAGCAGTATCATGAATTCTGGGTGCTTTTTCTCCACAAAAGGGGGGTAAACAAACCTAAATAAAACCAATACCATTTAATTTCAGACCCTATAAACCAAGTTGGATTGTGTTTTAGTTTATTCTCAGCAGTCTCTTGAAGGAGATCAATAGCAAATAATAGTCTTTGGTGGCTTTCCTTGCAACCGTATCTCACAAAACAACCATAAAAATCTCTCGGCATGTGCACAAGAGAAGTAACAACCCCATTTGGCCCTAAAATACCAAGTTTGTTCTGCATTAAGGGCCCCTTGTCAGTGCAATGATTCTTCCCAATGTTTGGCAGTTGCCCTGTGATTGCCATCTATAAACCATTATTGTGGTTTCATCATTGCTCCCATTCATGAACAAAAAAGTAGACATGACTTCTCTCCCTACGTTAATTCCACGTGCACATAATGACTAGCTTTGGTACTTCCTAACTTTTCAGTATTCCTTTTGACAACAAAAGTGAAACATGAAACAATATTCTTATTTTCAACATCTTGCACAACTGATGGATTTGATCGAACTGTATAAGTACTTTGTTCCCAAAGTAAATATTTTGAGACCTACGAATGAAGAGGAGTGAGATGAATGGTTAAAGGACTCCAATGGAGGATGAATAGATGCCATGTTCTTCCTACCCAAAGGTCCTTTTATAATGAATATTATCCCTAACTTATCATCTATTTGTAGTCTTCTATTGTTCACCCATAATGCTCTATGAAACAAATTTTTATGCCAATCTAGTATGTATATTCATGATGATGCTTGTTTTACCATATTAATTTTCAACCCTAAGGAAATTCCAACTTGTTTTCCCATACTAATTGTCAACCCTAAGGCAATCCCATAGTAGAAAGAACCAAAAAAGATTATACCCCACAAATCAAAAGGCTCTTAAATTAACCATATCATGCCTTCCTCAATGATTTGATGAAACCAAGGGGATGGAAAAAGGGCAAGGAAACATCAAATATCACTCACACCAAGGAATAATTCTAAAGCTAACCAACTGTCTAAACCACAAAGGTCATCTTATCGTGATAATTGTAAGAGGGACAAAAAAAAATCAAACATGGTGAAAATTGACATAAAATGTTCAAATAAAAAATACAGGACATCAAAATACCTAGTACTTGCTTCAAGACCCAAAGCATAAACCATAAGATTCATGTTTTTTCATTAATGGCCAAGTATTACCGAACCCAATTTCCAGTCAACTAATCACCTCATGGTTGAATAATGATATTGCAGCAGTCTGTAGACATCCTTCACTTGAATGATGTTAGGATTGCCAAGAACTAACATCATTCAAGTGAAGGATGTCTACAGACTGCTGCAGACATTATATCTCTACTCATTCAATTTCCTACAAAGTGTTGTAGCTTTCTTAGTTCTCCTCTATGTTTATCATTTACGTTCAACATCACAGTGAAATCAACAAGTCCAGGCAAATCTTCTAGTACATCGCCTTTACAATAATGGACAAATAATGATGTTGAGTTCTTGGAGATCCTATAAAGTGGATGTTTTAACCTCTTCAATGCTACTCTGTAGTGCATAACCCAGCACTTAGAGGCATATTTCCCAGTGGTAAACTACAACAATCATATATATATATATAATCCATGGTGGTGAAGAGTGGACATTTCTAGATCTGCTACTTGGCACGTTCAAGAATGAAAAGAATGTTTTAAATGCATTTATATCAGTCTGTAATATTTGTTGATTTATTCATTTTAGCTTGTCTTGATGATGCTTGTTTTTCCATATTAATTCTCAACCCTAAGGCAATGCTAACTTGTTTTCCCATACTAATTTTCAACCCTAAGGAAACCCTAAGGCAATCCCATAGTAGAAAGAACAAAAAAGACTATTCCGCACAAATCAAAAGGCTCTTAAATTAACCATATCATGCCTTCCTCAATGATTTGATGAAACCAAAGGGATGGAAAAAGGGCAAGGAAACATCAAATATCACTCACACCAGGGAATAATTCTAAAGCTAACCAATTGTCTAAACCACAAAGGTCATCTTATCATGTTAATTGTAAGAGGGACAAAAAAAAATCAGACACGATGAAAATTGACATAAAATGTTCAAATAAAAAAGAGAGGACATCAAAATACCTAGTACTTGCTTCAAGACCCAAAGCATAAACCATAAGATTCATGATTGTCCATTAATGGCCAAGTATTACCTAACCCAATTTCCAGTCAACTAAGCACCTCATGGTTGAATCATGATATTGCAGCAGTCTGCATACATCCTTCACTTGAATGATGTTAGGATTGCCAAGAACTAACATCATTCAAGTGAAGGATGTATGCAGACTATTGCACACATTATATCTCTACTCATTCGATTTCCTACAAAGTGTTGTAGCTTGCTTAGTGCTCCTCTCTGTTTATCATTTATGTTCAACATCATGGTGAAATCAACAAGTCCAGGAAAATCTTCTAGTACATCGCCTTTACAATAATGGACAAATAATGATTTTGAGTTCTTGGAGATCCTATAGAGTGGATGTTCTAACCTCTTCAGTACTACTCTGTAGTGCATAACCTAGCACTTCAGAGGCATATTTCCTAGTGGTAACCTACAACAATCATATATATATATTTCTAATCCATGGTGGTGAAGAGCGGACATTTCCAGATCTTCTACTGGGTACATTCAGGAATGAAAAGAATGTTTTAAATACATTTATATCAATCTGTAATATTTGTTGATTTATTCCTTTTAGCCTGTCTTGATGATGCTTGTTTTCCCATATTAATTTTCAACCCTAAGGCAACGCTAACTTGTTTTCCCATACTAATTTTCAACCCTAAGGAAACCCTAAGGCAATCCCATAGTGGAAAGAACCAAAAAAGGATATTCTGCACAAATCAGAAGGCTCGTAAATTAACTATATCATGCCTTCCTCAATGATTTGATGAAACCAAGGGGATGGAAAAAGGGCAAGGAAACATCAAATATCACTCACACCAAAGAATAATTCTAAATCTAACCAACTGTCTAAACCACAATGGTCATATTATCGTGTTAATTGTAAGAGGGGCAAAAAAAAATTAGACACGGTAAAAATTGACATAAAATGTTCAAATAAAAAATGGAGGACATCAAAATACCTAGTACTTGCTTCAAGACCCAAAACATAAGCCATAAGATTCATGATTGTCCATTAATGGCCAAGTATTATCTATCCCAATTTCCAGTCAACTAAGCACCTCACGGTCGAATCATGATATTGGGCCAAGTTTATTATAAATTCCAAGAAGCAACCGATAGAGCAACCAAACATCCACTCTACAGGATTGCCAAGAACTAACATCATTCAAGTGAAGGATGTATGCATAATGTTGCAGACATTATATCTCTACTCATTCGATTTCCTACAAAGTGTTGTAGCTTTCTTAATGCTCCTCTCTGTTTATCATTTACGTTCAACTTCACTGTGAAATCAACAAGTCCAGACAAATCTTCTAGTACAATGCCTTTACAGTAATGGGCAAATAATGATGTTGAGTTCTTGGAGATCTTGTAGAGTGGATGTTTTAACCTCTTCAGTGCTACTCTGTAGTGCATATATATATGTGTGTGTGTAATCCATGGTGGTGAAGAGCGGACATTTCCATATCTACTACTTGGCATGTTCAAGAATGAAAAGAATGTTTTAAATACATTTATATTAGTCTGTAATATTTGCCTATTTATTCCTTTTATCTTGTCATGATGATGCTTGTTTTCCCATATCAATTTTCAACCCTAAGGCAATGCTAACTTGTTTTCCCATACTAATTTTCAACCCTAAGGAAACCCTAAATTAATAATAATAAAATATTTTAAATATTTTAATATTTAATAATAAAATATTTATGTATGTAATATTGCGTAAGATTGTAATTAATTTTATATTTTTCTTCTTCTTTTAGATTTGATCGTGAGGCCTATGTGAACTTTCACATGAGCGTCTACCAATTGACAACCCTTGGGGTTAGCAACCATAAAACTATCATGACGTATCAATTAAGGAGGATCCTTGGGATTAGCAACCATAAAACTATCATGCTATCTAAAAAATTGAAGGTACCAATATCAACCTTAGGATGCCAATATCCACTATTTTTGCACCCATAACCTCACAAAAACTCCATGAAAACAAAGAGTTTGGAATTTGTAGGTTACTAGAAATGTGAAAAAATTGGAGTTACCAATAAGAGTGATGGTATATCAATTGATATTAGTGATCAAGTAACTAGTAAGTATTGGATGCATACACTATCAAATATGTGGTATAAACCTCAATACATCCCTAAACTAAGATCTATGGGTATATTTTTATTATTATTATTGCCCATTGATAGTTATTTCCATTCATTTATCAAATTACGTGTGGATTATGGTGTGTTTTATTTCGTGAAATGATATTTCGTGAGTAGGGATTCTTTACTATTTATAGGCTATTGAAGCAATTCAAAGGTGAAACTATTTTTTATCATCACCATTAATGACTCGTTTATAGGCATTATCTAGGTTCTCCTTGTTAGGTACCACATGTACCTTATCTTATCCCCTATCTTTTGAAGAGTTGAAGGTATTACAAAAGGTACTAGATCACCGAATGGAAAAATATAGTATCCCAAACTGATATTATATTGTTTTGATAGTATGTTTGTAGGGTCAGTGCTTTAGTTATGCTAGATTGACAAAATAAAAGTTGCATGCAAAACAATGGCGTGCCAAAAGTCCCTATAATATAGTTGTTTTGGAGAATAAATAGGAAGAAGACTGTCAGTGAGAGAAGGTACACATACCAATAATAATAATTTTGATAGTACGTCGAGATAGGTGAGGCATGCAAGCAATGCATGTAGTGGAAGATGTAGGTACAATTATCAAAATAGTTTATTTAGTCAAACATATTACCTTTATTTTTTGCATTGACTTTAGCCACTATCAATTCACTAACTTTAAAATAGCTAATAAGTGTTGGCTAATAATGGTGACGATTCGTGGTGTTATGTTTCATTAGCTTGCAACATCACAAACTTGTGAAGCATAGTACCACAAATCTTCACTATTGCTTGGCTGAACACTTGTTATATTTTGTGAGATATAGTTCATGTGGACAAAGTTCTTGAACTCTGTCCTCATGGACAGTTTTGTTTGATGATGATATTAACAGGTATGTAGAAAAAAAATTAATATTTTGAAAAAAACGTTATTGTAAGTGGATTACTTCATTCAATCACTTAATGAAAATATTTTGTATAGTCCAAGATCTCATGGTGTTTAGAGCTTGGAAATTACTGGGTTAGGTTCGAGTTGCTTTCTAATATAAGGTTTCTATAATAAAACTCCTTAAAGAAGAAATCCATAATATTTGGCAGAATTATGGCAAACCCCTGTTGTCGCTACAATTTGGAAAATATTGGGTTAGGTTCAAGTTTCTTTCTAACCTATGGATTTTATAATAATATTGAATGATCTAGGGGTTAGGTTTGAGTTTCTTGCTTATAACAAAATATGGCTCGGCAATCCTGCTCGGGGCAGCGACCGATTTTCATCCTTCTCCATCGGACCGAGCATACATGTGAGCAAAAAAACTCTAGCTATCATGGTTATGGTGGAACTCGAATCCTTCTCTAAACCTCCCTTAAGCATCTCATTTGGGTGGGGTCAGCTTAATAGCTTATTTGGGAACCGGTTGTTGAGATAACTCACATAAAAACAACCAAACCAGTTTGAATGCGAACCAAAATGTGGTGGGTTCGTCCAGTAATTGTAACGCTCAGAATGGGTAGACTTCAGAATCCATATTAGCCAATATGGGTCAAATGCGGGTTAGCTGAAACTATCAAATTGGGTCTTTCATTAGTTGATCAATGTAAATGCATGCACAACGAAGGAAACCCATGTTTGAAAGCTGATAAGGAAGGATTCAAGTTGGTGAAGAAGCAGGAAATATAGACAGAGACCCTTTGGGTAGTTGGTAAAAGTAAAGTAATCAAGTAGGCAAGGTATATAAATGAGGTGTCTCATTTCTCACCCACAAAAGATCTCGTTCACCATAACCAAGTGAGAAGGAACACATCACCACTGGATGAGAGAGTGAGGACCATCTGACCCCATAAAAAAGGGGGTTTTATTTATCCAAAGCCTAAATTGAGAAGGCGGGATTGAAACGTACCAACCCTGCACAACCTGGGTCTAAGCCTGCTCTAATAGCCTCTTCCTTTCCTCTATTGGCTAAGAAACCCTGGATATTTGCAGGACTATCTTAACAAATTAAAAATAGACATGAATTAGGGCATGGTACTCACAATTTTGGGATGCATTGTCTCGACTGCAATTGGCCTCCTTGTCCGCTATAAAACCACAATCCACTCTCCTTATTCTTCGTGGCTGTTCCAAATCGTTGCTCCTACTGTCCAAATCATTGCTCCCACTGATATTGTTCTCCGGCCAAGTTGCGCAGATTGACCCTTGATCACTGAACGACAAGCACCCAACAAGATGCACAACATAGAGGAAGAAGCTTTTTCGTGATCGCTAAACACAAGCACCTGACGAGATGCATAAAAGAAGCTTTCTTGTGAAGCTAAAAGGAAAATAGCGCGCCATTGTTAGTGTTTTTTTGTGGTTTTATGTTTTTGTTATTTTATTTATATATATGTATTATAAATAATTATTTATAATTATTTATATATATTGTTTTATGTTTTAATTAATTAATTTATTTATGCTTTATTTTATTTATTTATAATTATTTATATATATTGTTTTATGTTTTAATTAATTAATTTATTTATGCTTTATTTTATTTATTTATATATATATACTATATTTTATTTATATATTGTTGCAACAGGAATAAACACCTTATAACCGAAGGTCTGGGGTTACCAACATACTCATAAAACTTGCAGGAAATTGACTTTAGAGTACAGAAAGGAAATAAGAGGATAGTATAGACTCACCCGATCAACGACAGTCGATCCTAGCTTTGTCCTCTTCTGCTCTACTTCTCCTCCAAAGCCTTCAGGGATGCTTCTCCTTCACCTGTAAAGAGCAAATCCTCCAAGTGCAAGCTTATACATGTATATAGAACAGGTTAGATAAATCATATATAGAGTGCTTAATCATAAATATTCATCAAACCATGATACATGAAAAACATTCAAAACACATTTGGAAGAAGGATTCTCTTTATTAACAATAGTGAATGAGTTAAGATTACAACCCAATGCCTGAGACAAGGACTCCTCTGCTACCAAAGGATTCTGAGTTCCACTACTCCAAAGACTTCTGAATAGACACCACCAGCATAACTTTGCTCTCCAAGTATTATTGATTAATACCCTCCCCAATGCCTTTATTTATACTTAGTGAAATAAGGCAGTTTCGAGGGTTGAGGAGGTTGAGACAGTTAAGATGGTTATGGTTAAGGGCTTAACAAATCTCAAATAATCACGATTTATTATTTTTAATGTCAAAGGAAGGTGTACGCGGGTATTAATACTGGTAACCCACGTATGACACGTGAGTTTCTTTAAGGGCATCCCGCGTACCGATCTGTACGCGAGTTGCAATTACAAAGACTCGTGTACAGTACATGACATGTTGTAGTAAAAGTCGTGTATGTACGCGGGTTGCATATCAGAAAAGGCACGTACGGCACTTGACATATTCAAAGGTAAAAATAGAAAGCTAGATGGGTAATGAATGTAGTTCACAATATGCCCATCTATAGTGTTTTAGGAACCTTCAATCCATAAGTGTCCTTTTGTGTGCCAACATAGGAAATGTAAGCACGCAGACAGAGAAGTGCCATAGGGGTGGATAACAGATGCCCCCTAATGTGTGAGGTCAGAGGGAAGCGATGGCCGAAATACATTATAATCTTTATCTTTGGAGAACTTCGAAATCCAGTGGAGCAGAGGTAGTACCTGAAACAAATACATAATAATGTCATATACAAATTCATATCTGAGGATGCTATGTTCAATATACTTAGAACACTAGCTCATTTACAATATTTGAGTACATCATATGATACGGGTACCAAACCACGTATATTACAAAGGTGGATCGAAGCCACAATATACAATAATGATGAGTCTTCAAAGATCTGGAAGCTGTGTACATAAATGGAACATAATCTTGCGCAACTTAGTCCATAAGTGAGGAACTAAGGTCTTCATAAACAATCCCAAAGAACCAGTACAATCCAAGCCATGTGAATAAATGTAGGTTGAAGTCGAACATGGAAAGTATTCAACAATTTGTCAATCAATAGATGATAATCAACAATTGAAGCAAATGAATTCACCAATGATGAAAGTGAATCCTGAGGTACGATCGTCAAAACTCTAGGTATTCGTCATCAGGAAGTACTGAAATGGAACCATGTTGTGATAAGGAAGGCAAGAGATCCTCCAACGGATCACAAGAGTGACTAGGAACTGGGCAGAAGAAGGGAAACACAATAGATAATAGATATAACAATGATGGGATCAGGATAAAGATCAAACATTGGGTTGAGTCCTTGAACAGTGAGCATGACACAAAGATGACCCAAGGCACCTTTTAACTCATAGATAGAACAACTAGACTTATCTGTCATGTAGGAGACATGATCAGATTCCCCAGGTATAACGGACAAGAGGAGGAGTAAGAAACTCAAAGTAATAGTTGAACGGAAAGTGAACACTGAGACATGGGTATCGAAAAAAATAGAGAGTGCTATGTTCAAGGAAGACATGATGCCACTACTAAAAACAAGAGAAAACTTCTTCCTTATCTTCCTTGTTAAATTTTAACGAGTCCAGGAAAGTCAACTCGGATCCCTCTTCATTTTTTAACAAGCTTGAAGAGAAGGGAAAATAATGCTTGATAGTGTCACTGATTCGTGGATTTAATGAGCCCGAACTAATACATGCTCAGCTGGTGTTTTCATATTTAGAGAGTCTGAAAACTCCAAAGAAGACTATAGGGGGGTCCTTTTTCGTCCAATTTAGTCTCCTGAGGCCAAAAAACTATAAAACATACCACAGAAGAACTCTCTTAAATTCCGTAGAAGAAAAGGTGAACATTTTTCGTACTTAGTCAGGGAGGTCCGAAAAAAGTTAAATTACCACCTACCCAACGCTCCTTCCAAAACAGCATAGATAGCTTGAGTTTTACGAGTGTGAAGGAAAGCAATATCACTCGGAAAGATCCATTTGATTACGAGAAATGGGGCTTACAACAATAAACTCGTTGCTTTGTTTTTAAGTGTTTAACGAGCATGATAAAGACACAAAGTACACTCGGAATATTTTTCATGTTTAGGTCCAGAGCACGAAAAAGAGAAAACTAAGCTCATGCCGGGAGTTCCTTTTCTGTAAATTTAGTCCCTCAGGTCCGGAAAAGTGATAAACCTATGCCTGAGAATACTCTTCTCAATTCCAAAAGAAAAGAGAGGGATCCTTTCTCCTATTATTCCGCGTGGTCTGAGAAAGAGATAACCTACCACCAATGCTGAAGCCCATTCACATATTCTTAACGAGCTTGAACGAACAAGTTAACTCGGCAGTAAAGTCTGTTTTGAAGGAGTCAAACCTGGGCCTAAAGAAACTCCATGAGGGTGGGGAGTCCTAAAAAGGGATAGCTTGTAAAAAGAGGTTCAAAAAGAAACTCTATTTGGCATGAAAAATAGCTAAAAGGATACCCCTGTACCTGAAACAACTTGCGGCATGAGTATCAAAAGACAACATAGGTTTTGAAAGAGGATACTCATGAAAAAAGGGTCCTATCCATGGAAGAACGATGGTAAGAACAGGGAACTAATGGTTTATAATACCATAGTCCGTGGAAAAATGTTGATTGCTAAAGTTAAATGTGGATTGAGTATAGATCCAAAAATGCATTGGAAATGTCAAAACCACCCTATGGGAGCAAAAAACACTTTATAATGATGAAAAACCTGTTTCAAGGCAAAAGAAAAATGGTATTAGTTAAAATAGATTTCAAACTATAGGAAAAAACCCACTTTGAGAAATAAAATTTCCATAAATAGTTCAAAATCAAAACAAAACTCACCATTTTGAATTTTATCCATAAGAAGCAAGTTTTTACCTCTACCTTCATTCGATCGTTGTGGACAATCTAGTGGACGAAATCAAAATCCGAAAGCTGCAGGTAAGCCTACACCCCGAGCTCTTCAATTTGATCCTAGCAATTATTAATTTTGAGTCCCAATTTCATTGTTAAAAGCATCCTAAAGCATGTCACGGTGCGTACGCGGGTTCACAGTGTAAAGACTCGCGTACACGTGTTCTATACGCGGGTTTCCTATATAGGCAGTCGCATACAGTACGCGACATGTCTAACTAGACAGTCGTGTGTACTGCGTGAAGGATAAAAAGCTAATTATAGTCAAAAAAATTTGAAATTTTATATGAAATTAATGAATCAAATTACTTGTTTTGCTAGGTGTGAAAATGGTGTTGGAATGGAGGGAACGGGAACATGAAACTATGGACTAAGAAGCACTCCAAAGTGCGCCCACCATATATGCTTTGCGTACGAGTGGGTTATTAAAGTTCTTTTGCACATCACCCATGCGGTCCAATGTCCGTCTATTAGAGTTCATGATAAACTACTGAGATCATGATTTGGGGATGTTTGACCTACAGGGTGAGACTTTGGAAATTACTTCCGAGGACATATATTTCATTACCGGTCTGTGACGACAAGGAGCACCGGTAAACTTAGAGGGCACCGACAGAGGTGGTGATCCTTTAAGTGTCCAAAACTACATTGATGTGTTTTGCACACCAGGTACCCAGAAGAGAGGGAGTTATGTCCCTATTGCACATATCCGTGATTTTACACTACAGGTACTGACGAGCACCATCGTAAGGATTGCAAGATCCTCTTCATTACATCTAGCTACACGGAACCAAATGAGGTTGGCGGTGGATTGTTTGCATGGTGCCCTCTATGATTAGTGTTCAGGAGTTGTCCACATTATGAAAAGACAACTCTCTGATTGCAATAGAGGAAGGCGAAAAAACTTTGGGTATTCTAGCATATTGGTTGCCTTCTTCGAGAGAGAGTACCAGGTTTGAGCCCCGCGATACCCCTACCAGTCCGATCTCCACGTCAGCCAAGGCTGAACAGATGGGGAGACATCTTCCTCTACCAAGGAGGAGGAGACACAGTGCATAGTGTGTACAATGATGACTTCTATATCTGGTGGGAGCGACAGCTACCGGCACTAGAGCAATTTCATACGCTGGCATGGATTTTCGAGGTGATCCAGACCTTGTCCTCCCTCCAGGAGGAGCATGGGGAGAGCTAGCTAAAAGTTTTTTAATTTTTAACATTTTTAAAATTTGTATGAATTTTAAAATGATAGATATATACATGTATGTACAATTCTTAATCCTATAAACATGTCAAAATGTAGATATTGGACCGGTCCGCCCTCAGGGGCATCCACACATGTTTGTTCGTCCTGTCATAGGTGAAGACCCAGTGCTTATTAGGGTTCTAGAGGGAAAGATGGCAAGGCTGACCCAAAGAGTTCTCACCTTGCGGATAGAGCATATCCCGGACATCATGCAGGAGTTTGTGCTTGGAGTTCCACCAGTCTGGTTACGCCTTTTGAGGCGAGTTGCCAGAGCGGTTCTTGTATACATAGATGCTGTGGATGCTGCCGAAGCCGAAGAGGCTAAGGAAGCCAGAGTATAGAGGGACCATGGGGACCAAGGTGGTCCAAGTGACTAGGGTGGTCCTGCTTAGATCTAGGACATTTTGATGGATTGCGATCCACATTTTTGTATATTTTTTGTATATTATACAGTTGTGACTGGATCTGAGGATCAGACTCGACCTATCCATGGACAGATACTTATATATATATATATATATATATATATAGATATATATATATTGTTGTCGGTTTATTTACAAGTGTTTTTTATGTGCATGCTGTATATTTTATGAAATGTGTGTTAGATGCCAATCTAAAATGTAATTAGCATATGCATCAGTCAATGAATTTTGATTTATTGAAATGTGATTGAATATAATAACTTCAAAATTTCTTTCCAATAACCTAATTTGCATGAACTGACGTAATAGGATAAGATTTCGCACCTGATAAGCTCGATTGAGCTGGGAGACCACCAGTTGAGAGTCCAGATGGACCTAGAGCTGGGTAATACCATGTGACAAGGCATCCCATAGAAGCTCAATTACAACCCTATACTCAGAAACATTATTAGAAGCAGGACCTAAACAAGTGCCTCCTATGGAAACTAGTTGTCCTAAGGGAGAGTAAATGACCCACGCTGCTGAGGCTAGATTACAAGTGTGGCGACTGGCGCCATCGGCGAACCCTATATACCTCTCATAAGACATCTACAACAACCAGCAAATGGTATAAAAAACAAAACTGACAACCTAATGTATATAAAAATACATACAATAAAAATACAAAAAAAAGTGTTAAGCCTAAACGTATTACTTCTTCAGGTAGAGCCCATTTCTAGGCTCAGGAAACTTGTTCCCATCAAAATCAATTAAATCATATGCACCCTTCTTCAAGACTTTCAACACAACATAAGGTCCTAACCACATGGCCTTGAATTTTCCTTCCCCTAGGGGTTCTTTGTCTTGGTCCCAAAGCAAGACAAGTTCCTCCTCAGAGAAAACCCGAAGTTTGACCAATTTATCATATTGAGTTTTGACCCTATTCTTATGGGCTTGATTAGCATTCAGTGCATCTCTACGTTGTTCATCAAGGTGTTCTAAATGTACCAGACGTTCCTCAAGCTCTGTTGTATCAAGTAACACATGAATAGCTAATTTTAGAGACGGGATCTCACATTCAATCGGGGTAATGGCTTCCACTCCATGCAAGAGTTGGAAGGGGGAGAAACCTGTAGCAATTTTTACATTAGTTCGGTAGGCCCAAAGAGCAGGGTATAGCATTATGTTCCAGTTAGAATGGGCTGCATCAATTGTACATTTAAGGATAGTCTTTAAAGTCTTGTTTACAGCCTCAACCTGACCGTTTGCTTGCGGATAGTACGAAGATGAGTGTTCTTGCCTGAATCTGAGCATAGTGGTCAGTTCCGTCATCATGCTATTTTGAAAATGACTTCCATGGTCAGTGACAATCACTTTGGGTATACCAAACCGTGCTATAATCTGATTGAATACAAAGAAAGCTATTGTTTCCCCGTCGGCTTTAAAAGTAGGCATTGCCTCTGCCCATTTCGTAAAATAGTCAACAGCGACAATAATATATTTATGCCCCCCAACCGAGGCTGGGTTGCATGTCACGTAATCAATCCCCCATTTGATGAAGGGGCCTACTGAGACAACGAAAAACAACGGAGCGGGATGTGACCGCATTTTCTTGGTGTAAAGCTGACAAGGGTAATAGCGTTTCACTGCTTCCACACAATATTTGAAGATCGTGGGCCAGAAATAACCAGAACGTAATATTTTCTGGGTTGTTGCTAACCCAGATAAATGACCCCCACACGCTCCACTATGGGAATCATTTAGGACAATATCCACTTCCTCATGGGTAAGGCATCGACGCAAAATGGAATCTACCCCTCTTCGATATAATGTATCTCCTATGATGAGGTAGTTCTTGGCATCAAGGCGTAATTTACATCGTTCCTCCCATGAGGAAGCTGCAGGGTACTTCAAAGTGTAGAGATATATAAGAATATCCCCATACCAAGGATCAGAGGTTGATATCAAGAAGATATGCTCATCTAGGAATGAGTCATCTTCAACGGCTACATCTTCTTCAGTAGGAAATTCTACTATAAGCTCAGCAAAAACTAAGGACTTCTTAGACTTAGTGGACTGAAAATCCAGGTCAAACTCTTGGAGAATGACTATCCATTTGTTAAATTTTCCCCCAACAATCCGTCGGGACAAAACATATTGAAACTGATTCACATCCGCCACTACTGTTGTGGTCCTCAGTAAAATGTAGTGACGTAACCTCTGAACAGCATAAACAGCTGATAAGGCTAATTTCTCAACGTGGGAGTATCTAAGTTCAGGTCCAGCTAAAGCACGGCTAAGATAATAAACGACATCCTCCACGAGCTTATCATCTTCCTGGACTAACACTACCCCAATGGTCGACTTGAACGCGGCCAGATATAATATAAAATCCCTAGAATAATCTGGCGGGCGCAGTAAGGGTGCCGACAACAAGGATTTTTTTAATGCCTCGAAAGCAAGTTGTGCAGTTTCATCCCATACAAATGGGGTGTCCTGTTTGAGAAAGTGCATGAAACCTTTAGTAATCTTGGCATAGTTAACAATAAAACGTCGGAGAAAATTAGACTTCCCTTGCAGGCTTTGAAGCTGCCTGATGAAACAAGGAGGAGGCAGATTTACAATGGCCTCAACCTTTAATGGATCCACCTGGATGCCTCTACTAAAGACAATGAACCCAATCAATATTCCTAACTTGACACAAAATACACACTTGTGGGGATTCAATCGGATTTTATAATATCTGCATCTCTCAAATATCAACCGTAAGTGATCTGGATGTTGAATCCTCTTACGAGAATGTGCAGAAAGATCATCAAGGTATGGTTCGACAATGGCTTTAATATCATGGAAGGAAAAGTTCATAGCCCGTTGAAAGGTTTCCCCAGCATTTTTCAATCCAAAGGGCATTTTATTGTATGTGAATGTACCCCGACAAATGAAAGTAGTTTTATGTTGATCTTTCGGTTTTATTTGAATTTGATTGTATCCGTAGAAACCATCCATAAACGAGAACACTTCACTTCCCGCACAAGCATCTATAATCTGGTCTATAAATGGCGTGGGATAGTTGTCCTTAGGATAGGATTTATTCAAATCTCTAAAGTCAGTACAGACACAGATAGTCCCTTGCTTCTTATCAACAAGAACAGGTTTGGATACCCATTCTGTCAAAGCTATGGGATAGATAAAACCAGCCTTCAATAGCTTTTCAACTTCAGCCTTCACAGCCACCGCTTTGCGCGGGTTAATAGATCTTAACTTTCGTTGAACATGTTTGGCATCAGGATATGTTCAGATTTTGTGTTCAACAATCGATGGATCAATGCCTGGCATCTCCTCGTATGACCAGGCAAAGACATCGCGGAATTCCTTAAACAAGGCAGTATAGATAGCAATCTCTTCAGGAGAGCAATTTGCACCTATGTATATACTTTCCACGACATCAGGATTTACAGAGATGTTAATAGGTATAGTGGCGGAAATATTTGCCATATTCCCCTCAGCAAACATTCCTTCCCTAGGTAAGGGATTGATGGGTATATCAACATCTTCTGACATTCTCAAACGAAACTCTTGATTTTTTATTCTGTTTAGTTCTGAAAGAAAATAGGATCGATGATGAAGATCCTCATAGATCTTACCACATCCACTCATGGCTTCCAAGATGGCTTCATCAGAAGGTAACACCGTATCTAAACAGTCCGTAGAGTGCAAAGAGTTTTCCGCCCATGCAGGAAAATAGACTTCTTCCAAATCATCCGAGACTGTGAGAAGATCCGGAATAGGATCAACAGTGGTTCAAGTGATAGCTTGGTAAGCTACTTCCACCACCGATAAGGGCACCTCTGGTTCATGAGGGGAAGGGAGAACCCAAGGATCAGTCCTATCAACAACCGTAGCTACGGACCTCCCCACACTAGTAGAACCAATATAGTTAACCAAGGCTGGAAGATCAAAAGTGCCCATCAGTTATGCGTACATTCCAGCTCCCAAGCTCTGTGCAGCAGGTTTGACCTGATCAACCAATGGCACAGTGGACTCATTAGACTCTAAACAGCCTTTTCAAGTAAAATCAAGTTGGTCAATAGTAACCAACTTGCTCTCATGTGGAAAAACCACTACACGAAAGACAACCGACGCAATAGTGGACATCGCATAAGTCCAGTTTCTTCCCAGAAGCAGATTATAGTCCAAGGGCGCATCAATTACTTCTACTTCAACAGACACTGCTTTCCCTACCAGCTTAATTTCAAAAGCCGGCAGGATACCATGCAGACAGAAGGATCTTCCATCGAAAGCATTAAGTAGAGTGTTTGATGGGACCAGCTCTGGGGATTTGAGAGCTTTCCAACAGGTCAAGGACATAACACATGTAGAAGCACCCTCATCAACAACTGCCCTTCCAATGGTCTTTCCACCATGGACAACATCTATTGATAAAGATACATGGTAAGGTAGGCGAATTTTAACATCAGACAAATGAAATTTCGCCATGAGACTCGATGAGTCCATGCTACCTAAAGCTGCTAAGAGGGCATCTCGCTGGGCAGGGCAACTCTGTAACACCTCTAAAGCTGACATTGCACACGTGTTTTGGGCTAGATCTTCAACGATGGAGTAGTTTGAAGCAACCCTAGAATTAGAGTTATGCAAGGTCTTCTTAAAGACACCTTTCGGTATCTTCGGCATAGTTTCAGCAGGCTTCTCTATCGTGAGAGGGTTAGAAGTTTCACCTACATCTTTACCCTTCTTAGAAGTCTCTTTCTCATAATTTTTATTCCTCGTCTGTAACAAAGTCGAAGATCGAACCATGTTGATATAGTTTGGGTCAGGGGCAGTTTGAACGCCCCTTGCTACATTAGAAGCTGAAGCAGAGTTCTATCCTTGGGGAAAAGGATCCTTCAGGACAGCCGGTTGTTGAGCTTTAAGCAACTTCTAGGCTTGTTCCATAAGGGGACAAAGGTGAGTAAGGTGGTCCGCGTGGAACAACTTACACAGGAACTTAACCTTCTTCTTTTATTTCTTTCCCCCATCAGCATTATTCGCGGGCTTCTGCTTGTTTTGGTTTCCCTCTCCTTTCTTTCCTCTCTTTTTCTTCCCACCGGGCTGCTGATTTCCCTTCTGAGAGGGTTGTGCAAAAACATTTGCACTCTGGGGGGAGGGGGCAGCCTTTGCTGCCTCCACCGTAGACTACTTGACGAACAACTGATGAAGTTTCTTAGCCAAAGACTCTATGGTGGGAGAGTTCACAGACCCAACCACACCATCGGCATGGGGTCCAGGCTTAGGCTTCTCCACATCATGCGTAGGCCTCGGTGCCTCAGGGATAATCTCATACAAGATCCTAGATTGTGAATAAATCAAATCCAATTGTTGGGCCCATGGCTTCTTCTTCATTCGTCACTCCTGAGGTGGATACGTCCTTAGATATGTAGGGCAACAGGGATTTAAGGAACCACTCTAGTAAGAACTCAGGAGGGATGGTTTCCTTTATAAGGCTCTTTCGCCTCCTCCACCCTTGGATATGATCCGAGATGTGGGTATCCTTGTTTTGCCTAAATGTAGATAACAAGTCTGTTCCAAAATTATATCGGACCGAAAGCTTAAAGTGGCTAAGGAATGCACTATCCAAGTCCCAGAAACTATTGAAAGCAACAGAAGGAAATTCAATATACCATTTTGTCGCTGTACTTGTTAAGGTTCTCTGGAACAGCCTCAACCTAACTGAATCTTCATTCAGTGAATTCAAAGAACACCATAAGTGAAATGTGGTGGCATGAGCCCCAAGATATTCACCAACTTTGCCCTCAAATTTAGGGATGTCCAATGGAAATTTGGTGGGAATAGGTGGCCACGAGGGGTCATTCCTCACCGGGTCATTCATCAACTTTGACAAATCTGGCAAGTTTAACATTGCCAGGAATGGAATTTTAGGTCGAAACGGGGCACTGAAAGTGCCAGCCTAGGGATTAGAGGGACTTGCCCCTGAATTCCCATAGGTAAAGGTGGGGTTGCCCCCTGCCACTGATTGCGAAGTGGGTAGATTACTCTGAAATGGATTCCATCCGTAAGCCACAGGGTTGTGAGTGGGAGGTGCAGTATAAGAAGTTCGGGCCGTCCCAATCAAAACTAGGGTCTGAAAGACAGGAGCTGGTATCCCTCCACTAAAAAACGAAAAGGGAGAGCTCGTAAATGGGGCCGAAATCGAAGTTTGAAAACTTTACCTATAATAGGTATTGTTTCCAAACTGCACTCCTACATAAGAAGGTAATGGACCTACGTATGGAGTGGATGGGGGGATGTGCCCCCCATTCCAAGGAAATCCTTCGACGAAACCCGAGGATCTTATCGGACCACTCTAGGTAGTGTATGGAAAGGAATAAGGAACAGTAGGTATACTAGGAATATCAGTAACCATATCACCAGAAGTACCTGCTAAGTTTGAGTGAACCAGTGGTTGAACCACCCAGCTCGCTGGAGTCAAAGGTGTAGAAGGTATACTAGATCTAGGGGCACTTACCAGGGGAGGTAGCACCCCTTCAGCCGGGAGGGCTGAGGTGAACACAAAAGAACTTTCTCCCGCATAAGACATAATCCTACCCACAGGGACACCTAAAATAGGTGAATCAAAAGGTCTAACCTGAACGATCACAGGATCGTTTAAATCAGTCAAGGGTGTGTTAAAATTCCTTGCAAACTCATCATTCTGCAAGTCTTCTATCTCAACTGTATCGAGATTAAAATGGTTAGCTACAAGTTCTGGTTCACCTAGAACTTCACTTACTCCTACAGGTTCAAATGAATTGTCCGTGTCCAATCTCCGCCTTTGAGGTGGAGGTGGAGGTTCCAATGTGACGAGAGGAGGAAGGTTTTGCAACCTTCTTGACCTTTTAATAGGTTGGTCCTCCACAATTGAAATTTTAACTAATCAAACCCTAAGGCCAACTAAACACAGGAAAAACCACAGAGCACACACTATAAAAAAATCCTAAAGCCTCAAACAATCAATCAAGGGTGAAAGATATTCTTTCCCAAATAAAGCTGAAGAATGATTACTTGGCGTCCTTGAAGTGGTTCTTAGGCACAAGTGAAGAATCAACCACTGCCCTCCAACACTTACAATAAGGGTTACCTTCCAAGCTCGTCCAAGGTGAACCAGAAATAGCCTTCCAGTTTACCTAGGTATGAACCCTAAATGTCAAGAGACCAAAGGCTACCTTATCTATACCAACAGTCTGGGGGACAGTCGCAAGTCTGACTCGTACGCATGGGCAGGGTAGCTGAGCCCGAAACTCTGTCTAGGACAGAATCCCCAGATGCATAAAAGTCCTGATTTATGTTTTGACAAGGAATTAGAGGGTTATCTCCTCATTCCAATGCCTCCACGCAGCCTCGTTCTTGACTCCCTTTTGATAGGAGCTTCCCAGATACAATTGATAAAGTCAAGGATTTACCTAACGAAAGGTCCACTACGTCTGAGTTTTAAAACTTATGGGAAGTTTACACTTCCTATCCCACAAGTCTAGCCTAAGCTAGTAGGTGAAAGACCCCTGAAAATAAAAATTACTAGTAAATTTTAATTATTGCGTTCATTTTAAAGGGCTATTTCTTACTCAGAGGGAAATGGAGTGATGAACTAAGGTGTTTTTGACTCTATAAGAAATAAAAAAGTGAAGGTGTATTTTTTTCAAATAAAATTGCCACTATTAAAGCAAACTTCTTTTTCTTTTTTGTAAATATAGATTGATGAACAAATGTAAACGATAAAGAGAAACTAAGCCTATGTTTTTGTAGTTTTTGAGATTATATTTTAAAACTGAAATGAAAACTACTAATGCAAAAGCTTGAAAATGTTTTTCTTTTCACTTTTTAAAATTCTCAAACTCTACTGCGCACCTAAAATGCACTAAACTTGAGTATACTTGGATCAAATCAACTGTATAAAATAAGCAAACTGAAGTAAGCAGGTCAATAAAACCAAGAATCAACCAACAAGGGAAGACCGGGAACCCTAGCTTGGGTGTGTATAATGACAAGAAATCACTGCAAACTCACAAAGGCAAGTGACAAACCAACCACTATCAAAAGATAGACTGGAAAAACAATGCCCAGAACCCTGATCACTGATTCAGATAGAGACACTTCAACCTATAACCCAAACAGGCCAACCTACTTCAAATTGCCAACAGAAGACAATCCAAACAAAAGAAACCCAAGGGCTTTACGAGAAAGCACAAAGTGTGGTCACCAAGGTCTTCAAACTAACTGCACAATATTCATAAAGAAAGCCAACTAACAAACAGGAACTGCAAAAAGACAAGGACAAGCAAGCCCTAGCCCAAAATCCCTATTTCCAGGCTTGTACGCGACTGTGTATAAGGGAAACTCGCGTACTATACACGACTGTCCAATAGAGAAACCTGTGTATGCAGGCCTCTGTACACGACTGTGTATGAAAGCAACCCGCGTACAGGTACAAAATTTTTCTCAAAAACAAAGAAAAATCCGCAAGGCTTTTAAATACTATGGTAAGCATGAACCAGGATAAAATACCACACACAAACTTCAAGGCAAAGACTGGTCAAGGGTGACAAAAAATAACCTACAGCAGTCTGGGCTCCCTAGCGGAGTCACCAGTTCTGTTGTACAAGAATAAACACCTTATAACCGAAGGTCTGGGGTTACCAACATACTCATAAAACTTGCAGGCAATCGACTTTAGAGTACAGAAAGGAAATAAGAGGATAGTATAGACTCACCCGATTATCGACGGTTGATCCTAGCTTTGTCCTCTTCCACTCTGCTTCTCCTCCAAAGCCTTCAGCGATGCTTCTCCTTCACCTGTAAAGAGCAAATCCTCCAAGTGCAAGCTTATACATGTATATAGAACAGGTTAGATAAATCATATATAGAGTGCTTAATCATAAATATTCATCAAACCATGATACATGAAAAACATTCAAAACACATTTGGAAGAAGGATTATCTTTATTAACAATAGTGAATGAGTTAAGATTACAACCCAACTCCTGAGACAAGGACTCCTCTGCTACCAAAGGATTATGAGTTCCACTGCTCCAAATAATTCTGAATAGACACCACCAGCATAACTTTGCTCTCCAAGTATTATTGATTAATACCCTCCCCAACGCTTTTATTTATACTTAGTGAAATAAAGCAGTTTCAAGGGTTGAGGAGGTTGAGACAGTTAGGATGGTTATGGTTAAGGGCTTAACAAATCTCAAATAATCGCGATTTATTATTTTTAATGTCAAAGGAAGGTGTATGCGGGTATTAATACTGGCAACCCATGTATGACACGCGAGTTGCTCTAAGGGCATCCCACGTACAAATCTGTACACGGGTTGCAATTACAAAGACTCGCGTACAGTACACGACATGCTGTAGGAAAAGTCACATATGTACGCGGGTTGCATATAAGAAAAGGCACGTACGACACTTGACATATTCAAAGGTAAAAATAGCAAGTTGGATGGGTAATGAATGTAGTTCACAATACGCACATCTATAGTGTTTTAGGAACCTTCAATCCATAAGTGTCATTTTGTGTGCCAACATAGGAAATGTCGGCACTCGGACGTAGAAGTGCCATATGGGTGGATAACATATATGTATACTATGTTTTATTTTATTTATTTATTTATACTATGTTTTATTTTTTTTTATATACAAAGAGGGGGGTGTGTCTATGTGAGTCTTTATGTGTGCAACGAATCTATGATGATGAGGATGAGGATGTCACTGATGATGATGATCATGATGTTATCCATGACGCCGATCATTATGATGATGATGATGATGATGAAGACATTAGAGGAATTTTGAGGTCTAAAATGGGCCTCCTAAGGAAAATAATAAAATAATAGTTAAAATAATAGAATAATATTTATTAATTTTGGAGGAAAAAAGAAAAAAAACTACTTTTTGTGTTCGTATTTTCAACATATCTCCATGTTTGTTTACTCAAATTTCGATCGGGAGAGCTCGTTGGATGCGTAATTTGATTCCGCATCCAACGAGTACCCACAATGCATATGTTTGACGGACCCTGCTACCCCAAAAACAAGAAATACCTAAAAAAATGTGATGATGATGTCATCATCACGCTTTTCAGGTATTTCTTGTTTTGGGGGTAGCGGGGTCTGTCAAACATATGCAGTGTGGATACTCATTGGATGTGGAATCAAATTCTACATCCAACGAGCTCTCCCAATTGAAATTTGAGTAAAAACACAGGGAGATATGTCGAAAATACGAACAAAAAAAGTAGTTTTTTATGACAAATATGTCAATTCAACCATTATGGTTCACTCATTTTATTGGAATTATATTGGTTCGTGAATCCCAACTCACAAGAACTTGTTGTTAGCGCGTTTTCTTATAAGGCCCATTTTAGACCCCAAATTTCCTCTAATGTGAGGATGTTGATTATGAGGATGAAGATGATGCTGATGATGAAGACGAAGATGACAATGATGATGATGAAGATGATGATGATGGTGGTGGTGGTGATGACCGTCTTGATATCATATGAAATGATGAAAATGCTAACGATGTTGATGATGGTGATGATGATGACGTTGATTATGCTGTCAATGGAGATGATGATGTTGGTGATGATGATGACGTTGATTATGCTGTCAATGGAGATGATGATGTTGGTGATGATGACGACGACGACGATGATGATGATGGATGATCATGATGTTGATGGATGATGATGATGTTGATGATGATGATGATGTTGATTATGATGAATATGATCATGATGATGGTGATGAAGATGATGATGAAGATGGCGATGATGATGATGAAGATGACGATGATGATGAACCACATGATGATGATGATGAAGATGGTGAGGTTGATGACGATGATGAACCACATGATGATGATGATGATGATGACGATGATGTGTAATGAAGATGATGATGTGTAATGATGATGATGATGATGTGTGATGATGATAATGTTGATGATGATGATGATGATGATGTGTGTGATGATGATGATGTTGATGATGATGAAGATGATGAAGATGATTATGAAGATGATGTTGATGATGATGATGAATATAATGATGATGATGATGTTCATGATGACGATGAGGATGGTGAGGATGATGACGATGATGAACCACATGATGATGATGTTCATGAAGATGACGATGATGATGAAGAAGAAGATGATGATGACGATGAAGATGATGTTGATGATGATGAACATGATGATGATGAACGTGATGGTGATGAACATGATGATGATGATGTTCATGGTGATGATGAGGATGGTGAGGATGATGACGATGATGAACCACATGATGATGATGATGACGATGAAAATGTGTGATGAAGATGATGATGTGTGATGATGATGATGAGAAGACGATGATGTGTGATGATGAAGATGATGATGATGAAGACGATGATGTATGATGATGTGTGATGATGAAGACGATTATGATAGACACGATGATGTTGAAGATGATGATGATGATGATGATGTTGATGAAAGGCCCAATTATTTTATAATCATTATAAACTTATTTGTGCCCTTTTTGAGCTTGGATTCAATATAACAAAATATGATAGACCAATATGGTAACATTGTCGTCATCATTGTCATCACCATCATAAAAAAAAGTCATAAATTCCTAATAAAAGAAAGAATAGAACAATGATTTATTATCACATCCACTTTTACTAAGAACCTTGACATATAGCTTATTTAATAGCTATAAGGCACAAATATGCTATTAAGGAGAGTCAAGCTTTGGTGGGTGGAATGACAACAATTAGGAGAGTCAAACTTTGGTGGGTGGAATGACAACATTTAAACGACTTAAGAAGCCATTGTTGTGGCAATTTAACAAAGTCTAAATATCTAAAATGATTTTGATGTTTGTCACCAAACTATAAAGTTGCGGTAAGATCAAAGATGTATGAAAAAATTGGAATCTAATATCTTTTCGTGAGCCATAAGGTATGTAAAAGATTAAAAAAAAACATTAATGTTATGTTCTACATTCTTAACATCTAATATTTTTATTATAGCAATACACTAAGTAAAAAATTTGGACATCAATTTTGCTAACTACATTCTTCTATATAAATATCTTATTTAAATTAAATACTTTTTTAAAATAAACTTAAACATTCAAAACAAAAATAAAATGATAAATTCTAAAATTTCATATAAAATATTTTATGGAAAACTATTTCAAATATAAATAAAATTAAATATTTATAGCTATAATCACTTTATTTTTATTAGCAAATATCACGTCAAAAGAAAACCATGTGTGTTACTAACTACAATGTAGCTTATGTGCATTATCAAATGATAAAGGTTTAGGCATAAATCACTTTAAATTAATATTTATTTATAGTATTTGGCAATATAATTAACTCATACTATCAAGATATTAGTGTTTTGAAACACTAATCTTCACACTATGATGATGATGACGATGATGATGAAGATGATGATGATGCCGACGAAGACGACGACGACGATGATAATGATGATTTTGATAATGATTATGACAATGATGATGGTCATGATGATGAAGACGACGATGACGACGTCGACGATGATGATGAAGATGACAATGAGGGTGATTATGATGATGACAATTATGATGATGATGATGATGATGATTATATATGATGAAGATGATGATGATGATGATGATGTTGAGGATGGTGAGGATGATGACGATGATTATCCACATGATGATGATGATGATGATGATGATGTCCGTAACTCT
Source organism: Pseudotsuga menziesii (assembly GCA_001517045.1). Lineage (NCBI taxonomy): Eukaryota > Viridiplantae > Streptophyta > Pinopsida > Pinales > Pinaceae > Pseudotsuga > Pseudotsuga menziesii. The sequence continues at coordinate 634,363 of LPNX011102357.1, forward strand.
TTTTAAAAAGAAATAAGATAAAAGAATAGGTCTAATTAAATATTTACCTTTCATTATATTTCATCGTTGACGATGATGACGACGATGATGAAGACGATGACGATTCTACAGATGATGATGACAATGATATGAAGTAATTAATTTGATCTAGGTTGAATTTTAACGATGATGATGGCAATGAAGATGATGATGATGGAGACGATCATGACGATGATGATGATAATTATGATTTTGATGACGATGAAGATGACGATGATGATGATGATGACAATGATAATGATGATGACAATGATCACGAGGATAATGATGTCATATTCATTGATTATGATGAAATTGATGAGGTTGGTGATGATTATGTTGATGAGGATGACGATGATGAAGATGATTCAACAATGATTACGACGATGATGAAGACGATATGACGAAGACGATGATGAAGACGATGACGATGCTACAGACGACAATGACGATGATATGAAGTAATCAATTTGATCTGGGTTTAATTTTAATGATGATGATGGGGATGAAGATGATGATGATGGCGATGATGATGATGACGATGATGAAGATGATGATGGTAATTATGATTTTGATGATGAGGATGACAATATTGATAATGATGATGACAATGATCATGAGGATAACGATGTCATCTTCATCGATTATGATGAAGATGATGATGTTGGTGATGATTATGTTGATGAGGATGACGATGATGAAGATGATACGACGATGACAATGATGATGATGAAGACGATATGAAGACGATATGACGATGATGATGATGAAGATGAGGACGATGCTACAGACGACGATGATGATGATATGAAGTAATTAATTTGATGTAGGTTTAATTTTAATGATGATGATGGCGATGATGATGAAGATCATGAAGATCATGATGAATATGATGATGATGACAAGGATGATGATGATGTTGAAGATGATGATGATAATTATGATTTTTATTACGATGATGATGATGATGATAATTATGATTTTGATGATGACGATGACAATGATAATGATGATGACAATGATCATGGGGATATTTACCTTTCATTAATTATATTTCATCGTCTTCTTCATCCATGTCATCATCTTCTTCATCTAAGTCATCATCCATATCATCGGATCCAGAGTCAACATTGTAAGGGTTGGCCATATCATCATCGTCATCATCATCAGTTATGCTCATCATGTCATCATCGGTATAACTTTCATCGGCATTGTTTGCTACATCATTGGATTCAACTATTTCTTGGAGTACATCTTCTGTTGGATCATCATCATCATCTAACTCATGTTGATCATGCTCTGCATCATCGTATCCTTCTTCCAGAGAACCATCTTCATTAGCATCATAGAGGTTATACTTTATCGGCCTTCCCCTTGGATTGTGTCTCACAACAAATGACTAGCCTGCTTTACCTGGAACCTCTGAGTAAAATACTTGTTCACATTGGCTTGGAAGAACATAGGGCTCTATCCCTAGTTCAAACAACCTTGTGTTTACCATGGTAAATCCATTATCATGTTCAATAATAGTTCTATTGGGATCACGTTGATTCAATCATAACATGTACCATTTGACAACGAATAGAACTACCTTAAAGGATTTAAAGTCACACTGTATAATATCTTCCAAATACCCATAGTATCGATTTTCTGAGACTTATGGATGTCTGTGAGTTCTAGATGAAACATTGGTAACCTCAAAGACAGTCGATATCCCAGAATCTTATGTTTACTTTATTTCATTCATTTTTTTGATCTAATATCTACCTCCATTGCAGACCATAGCCTTATGGTTTTTTACCTGCAATAAGTAATACATGAAAAGATTACACAACCATTCAGTTCTTATGTAGCAATACATGGAAAAGAAGAACATGTACATCAAAATGTAATTTGCAAAATAAAATATTTAGAGGGATTGATTAATTTTATGCTTGCCATTTTATCTTTTACACCATATGCCAAATCAATTTCCCTTTCTGTTAGATTTCTATCTCCATTGCATTGTGCTACTTTTACCAATGAAGCCACACCTTTCCATAATATTCCATGACCCGATTGTTCGCATCGTTCAATCCATAGCTTCATCTAGTCAAGATTGTTTTCGATGTATAAATGAATTACATCCCATTCTCGACCAACTATTTAATGACAATAACCATTAAAATGAAAGAAAGGTGTAAATATCCTGAACAAAGTATATGCTCTTAATTGAAGCAATTATGACTAGAAAATACAATTAGAATATGAACGATATAATAAACATCCACTAGCTAATAATTACCTTTCAGCTTCCTCAATCTACCTTTCCCCTTCAGTTGCTCCCCTTCAAATTTGTTATTGGAGTCTGGATCACAAATGAGACGTAAATTGAGCTTTGACGCTAAAATATGAAGATATTCACTAACATACAACATGTTTTGGTATACCGTATATCCTTCCATCATAGAACCCTCAACATGTACTCGTTGTCTCACTAAACCCTTCATAAATTTCAAGTTCCTCTCAACCATCCACATGGACCTTGAGTGCACATGTCCACAAAACTCAATCTCCTCAACTTGGTGTATGAGGTAGTGTTCCTGTGCATTGAAAAATGTCGATGGTAGATGCTTCTGCATTTCACACATGAGACAAGGAATTTCTCTCCTCCAATACTTTATATCTTTTTTATGGATTTATTTAAATGTCAACCATCTACAAGTGACGCAAACCAATAATGATATTTAACAAAAATAAACATTAAATTACAATATATGCTGAAATATTGTACAAAAAAAACAAATATAAATTATACATAGAATTAAAGAAACAATAAGCACATGCAAGTAATCGATAGTTACCTCATGTATTTACTAAGATTATATATAACTTGTTTGACATTGTTGTCGAAGTTGTTCGGGAGAGACAGAGGCGGAACATACTATATCAATATACAAACCACGCCATTTATTAAACAAAGAGTATACAAACCAGAAAAAAAAATATACGCAATAAAATGACAAAAAAAAATTATATGGACATAACAACAACAATTACCTTGATTAAGACATGCCAATCATGTGTTTTGAACCCCGCAAAATCACCTTTTTTGGTTATGATATTCTTCAAGTTTGCACAAAATCCAGTGGGAAATTTAATTTTCCGCATTACTTCTTTGACAACATTGCTTTGTTGCTCCGTAAAGATCCATGGAATTGAGTTTATATTAACTTGTTCTCCGTTGGTATGAAATTGGTTGGCATATTTCATTGCATGGTTGCTTTCTTGAATGTCTTTGCAATCTTTCACAACTTTATCTTTCTCCCTCCCTAGCTCTAGTAGTCGCCATAAGGTTTCAGTAACATTCTTTCCAATATGAATTGTATCAAACAAATGAGCAATTTGTAGGTGCTTATAGTAGGGAAACCTACTGAATTGAATAGGATAATTTTTCATTCCTTGTGGAAGCCCATTAATGCCTTCATGATCACGATGGAGATCATGAATATTAGTTTATAAATAAATTACATCATAAATAAAATATGGCCACTACAGTAAACAACTCACAATAAAAATTAAAATCCATAACAATTCATATACGATGATCCATATGTACCATGATGACGATTTCTATTGTATTGCATATTCCAAAGGTGAGGTGTCATTCTTCGTGGTTTTAATGCAGTCTCCTGCTTCCCATTGAAAAGGTTTTTTTCAGTTGTTCTATACCTGTGATTCTTAGATAGGAAATGCATATACTCATCAAACACCTCCTTTCTTAAGATTTTTGAACGACGAGATTTTATCTTAGGACCACAAACTGGACATGAAAATTTACCCTTTGTCTAAATACCTACAATATGCAGATATGGAATATCTATGTCAAATATATTCATATATAAACTATTCTAACTACTCTATATCATTAAATGCAATTAAAGTGGAACTTAAAATTACAAACCACAAAATGAATTTAACCCAGGGGCATCATGTATTGTCCATACAACCATTGCATGGAATTGAAATTGCCTTTGTCATATTGGTCTAGATACGTCATACATAGTTATGTCATTCCATAACTTCAGTAGCTCATCTATAAGAGGTTCGATGTATACATTCATATCTTTGACTTGGAACTTACCTGATTGATTTGAAGTACATATAAAATATATCGTTATGAGAACCATTAAGATATATAAAGCATGCACAAGAGTCAAATAATAGACATATATATATGAAATTAAGAAACATAATACGACAAATGAGATGCTACAACTACATTATAAATAAAACAGTTTTCAACAAAAAAACCTAGAATAATTATCGACAGCATTATGTGCTCCCTCTTTATTGACAACCATGGAGGAATGTTATTGCTGATAACAAAAATAGGCCACATCGTGTAAATGGATTTCATCTGTGCAAATGGATTAACACTGTCTGCTGCCAAAGAAATCCTAAGATTGCATGGTTATTCTTTAAAGTGAGGCCACTTTTCCTCCATATCTCTAAACACAGAACCATCTACAGGCATTTGGATAACATCATCTTGACTTATGTTCCTGGCATGGTAATCCATAAATTGCACTATGTTTTTGCACTTGAACAGTCATTGCAAACATGGAATGATGGGAATATAATGAAGAACCTTCTGAGGCACCTTTTGTGTTACTTTATCTGTACGATATCTACTTACATGACATTCTGAACATTCTGTTGCAAATTCATGTTGATTATAATATATAACATGGTCATCATGGCATGCATGAATTGCTTCATAATGCATTCCAATCTCTTTCATGATGAAAGATAAATCTCGATATGTGCGAGGTAAAATATTTGATAGTGGTAACAAAAATTCAGCTATCAAGCTACAAAAAAATTAAAAAAATTGTTAATGTAATAAATAAATAATATTAATGAAACACGCTTCATCCGTACGATGATTAATAATTAGTTAACAATACAATTATTAGAGGAATACAGATAAACTTTATCGCGATCCTATATATGTGATGGATTATTTTACATACCTTAGCATCTGTGTGATTGCAATGTTTGAAAGATCATTCATAACCTTCAAGTTCATTATCAACAATACAGTAGAGAGAAGATTTGTTTTGGAGCCTTCATAAAGGGGTTCATATGCCTTATCGAGAAGAGGTATATCGTGAACATCTTCAAAGTCATCATCATTTTCATTATCAACGTCATCATCATCATCTATTTTAACATTAAATGAATCATGGATCAATGTATTTGTACCATCATCTTCAATTACATTATTGGTATGATCATTCACTTGTTCTCCATTAAACGTCATACACGCTCCATGATCTTGATCCTGAACTTGTTCTGAAAGCACTTCCTCTGGACGATATGTTGTAGGGTGTATTTCCTTTAATATAAATACATGAAAACATCAATAGATATACATTAATATATGAAAAATAAAAATAATACATACAATTACCAAAAAAACGAATATAATAAACTTTATAATGCTAAACCTAAAAATGGACGATATTTGTTCCCCCCCTCAACGTGTCCATGTTCCCTGCAATGTTTTGTGGCTGTTGAGATCAATATTCTTCTCCTCTTAAATCCCCTGCATTGAGTACACAGACAATAATATTTGCCATCACCCCTTCGTTTCACTGCATCCCATAGTCTAGCAAGCAATTGTCGGTTGTCTTAGTTTGGATCCGGAATATTTCTATTTGACATTTTGTCACAAACTTCGTTAATGAATATAACTGGTTGTCTTAAAAAATCAATTTCCATGCATCAACATTTTGTCAAACGGAGAGAAGTCAAAGAATAAAAAATTCATGGAAAACTGTCTATCGATGAAAAAAAAGATTCCCACAACCGCCCGTTGAAGAATAAAACAATTCATGAAAACGTCCATTGAGGAACAAATAATTTTCGCAAATCGTTCGCCAAGGAACAAATAATTTCGCAAATTGTCCGTCGCTTCTACAACAAACATGTCGAAATGTTTAAAAAAAATTATATTTATAATGGCCATGTGTTGGATATTCGACACCTTGAACATAGTTACCATTGAAAATATGGGACCAAAAATTTAAAATCATGTAAACCTTACATTTTTTTTTAAACTTACACATACTATCGGATATCCAACGCTAAGGGGTCGAATATCCGACACTATTGGGTCCACAAACCGTCGAATATTTGACACCATATCGTCGAATATCTGACACTTAAGGGTCGGATATTGGACACTCTGGGGGTCGGATATGCGACACCTAATGTGTCGGATATTCAACGGAGCTATAAAAAAATTTGATCGCCATTCTTTTTAGTGATTGTTGTCCGACACATCCGTACGAAATGTCGGATGACGTTGGATTTCGGGTTCAAATCCTATTGTTCTTGGGAGTGAATTTCGATCCTTTTCATGTACTACTTCTTCTACTTCAACTATTTCAGAACTAGGTGATTCATGGGTCTATTCATTTTGCTCCTTCAAGCAAGCTCATGCATTTTTCCCCTTGGTTTTCTTAAGATAAATATATTTTCTCCAATCTTGGATAGCCAAAAATTCGAATCCTTTAATAATATTCTTGGTCATGTCTTCAAAGATAGGTTCCAATATTTTTACTTTCTTTTTACCATCATATGAGGTTCTCTTTCCATCCCTAGTCATAGTTTCCTCTTCCACAAAAGCACTTTTTGGTTTCAATATATAATGGTGCTCCCTGAATTCTTGTCCTCATAAATATTAGACCACATCAGGTGCCAAGATCATACTCTGATACCATTGTAATGTCCCTATCTCAGTTTTTTATTAAAATGACCAATTTTTCAATTTTTCCCTATTTCAACCTTTGACTAGTCTTAATGTCTAGGTCTCCAAATTGGACCAAATGCTCCCAAATAGTCTGAGAAGGTATATGACTGATATTAAGAATTTAATATGATTTTCAGGGATTATTTATGACCCCCCAATTACTTCTTCAAACTTGCTTAATATTCTAGTCAAAGTAGGAGTCTTTACTAGCCAATTGGGGTTACAATTCCCCCTAGGTAAATGTTGGAAATGGCTTCTCAAATGCTCCCAAACCCACTCAAATTTTTTAACAGAGGAAGAGGATGTTTAAGAGACATTTTTAAGTTCTCATATGCATGATTATTCATTTTATATAGGCTGTTATGACCCTATCCCAACATCTACAAAATCACTAATTCGACCCTTGGGGAAATGGCATTAAATCTTCTCCAAATGCAATTAAACTGAGTAAAATGACTTCAAATGCTGAATTTCTGAACATGAAACTTGTAATAATCATAACTTAAAGTCCATTCATCATAAATATATCATATATACATTCTCCTATTCGAAATAATCAGCATTACCATGGCATACAACAATATAGTGGGGAAATGGTCATTATTTGCTCATTAATATTCACTTTTACAAACAACCCTTTGGTATTTCAACCTGATACTTTATGAGATTGAATAATATATCATATTAAACTTATTACAATCATAAATTTACCATTATAATCTCTAAATAATAAGCATTCAATGGCATACATCAATCTAGTGGGGAAATGGTCATTGTTTGCTCATTAATAATCACTTTTACATTCAACCATTTTATATTTAGACCTGATACTTTTTGAGAATGAATAACATCGAATATTAAACTTATTCCAATTAGAAATGTATTAGTATAATCTCTCCCAAATATTACAATATCTCACCCAAAGCGTAATCCCTCCATGAGCAAGAATGTACAATAAAAACCGAAAATGGTTGAGAGAAAGTGTTGCACTAGAAGGAACCACAAGCTTCCCTATCGCTTACTCCTGAAAATACAAACTCCATTAAATATCCATGAAAGACCTGAGTGGACTCTCCAAACACCAACTTGGATTAGAATATTTCACCCTCGAAATTGGCTAAGGCAAGAAACTAGCCATCCACTAGCTCTCTCAATTCACAAATGAAAATTTCTCAAATGATCAAAAGCCCCTCTCTTTGTTGATACCTATATTTTATAAACATCCTTAGCCTTCTAAGGTTACCAATCCATGCACAAAATCAATCCAATTCTAATTAGGGTGTGTGCTCAAGATTTTCCGTGTGTCCTCCCTTTCCTAACCTTCCATCTTCCCCCAATTTGAGTAGGAACCCATTGAGCTTCCCCAACTCACATGAGAGCCCTCTTGGATTCTCTATTTCGACGTGACATGTTAGATATGTCAGATGTTATCCTTCAGATCTGATTTATGTCATAGGTGTCATAGCATATTCATCATTGTTGTCATAGAGCTAAGAAATCTAGTCCAAGTGTCTCACTAGCTCCAAAATGCCTCTTCCTCTTCCATAGGAGTTACTCTTCCACTCCAATTCAAACTTAATTGATTCATTCCAAGTATATTGACCTTCCAACTCATCCCAAGACCTTTGGTCTTCTTATGGATTCGAAATTGCAAGAGGAGGATGCCATGTGGCATAGAAAATATAGCTTGTGTGGGCCCCATAGTCTGCATGTGTCTCCATGATCAATTGCCACTTTGATTTTCCATTGTATTTATTTATTTAGCTCTTTTATTAAATATGTATTCCATTCTAATGTTCAAAAATCATTTATTGTCCCCCTTATTCCAAATCCCAAAGCTTCCACCCCCAACCTAGGAAACTAGTAATTTTCCTCTTTGGCAATTATTTGACCCTTAGCATCAATTTAACAAACTCTCATGAATATGGAAAATGTGATTAGGCCATTGTGACCCAATGAAAAGTTTGGGACATAAAACATATGCATATGGCTCGTTATTATGAAAATTTTGAATATTTGGGACCCCGTATCTCTAGTGATTCGTCCATTATGTCTCTGTCATACTCATCCTGCAGCAGGGGAGCATGTTGCACAGAGAATTGTTTTACAAATATTCAACATATGATTAGCCTAGGTTATAACTCTCAGTTGTGCCCCTCAAGAAGCGTTGAAGAATTTGTTCATCCTGCTCTACCTTACATCGAAAATCCCTTTATGATACATCTCAACAAGACCAAGGAAGGTAGGTGGAGAAGTAAGATTTTCATCCCTCGGTTTCATAATATTTATTGTTTATATTTTCATTTGAAACATGAAGGGATGAATTATATTATTGATAATTTCAAAATTTCAAGGATTATAGGGGTTAGTAACATGAGTGTGGAAAATATAAGCAATATACTTGTATGTACAAAGGAATTCCTGAATAAATGCAGAGACAAGTTGTGGCTCAAATATGAAGTTTCGCAAAGTCCAAATCCATGAATAGCCTCCCAAGTTCAAGATTCATGGGCGAGTTTCAGGAAAACAAGTTTAGAAGATATGTATGATGGAGGTGTCCAATACATAATTCCATTAGAAGCATGGATTAACAAATCTTTTCAAAGCGATGATTCTTTGTGGATCCAGTTCCAAACCTTCCAGGTTCTTTAGAAAGTCCAATTTTCTTTCCTCATCCAGATAAAGGTCATGCTACATACTCAACATATAATCGATGAGGTATTGTCATGGATTACTTTAAGGAACAAAGGTAAGATATCATGTATGAATTTCTTACTCAAATGGTTACACTTGTGGTATAATTTCACCTAAGATGTTTTGATTACCATGTTTAGAGTAGGTGGGGTTAGTTGCACTAGGAATATGGATGTGTGTTGCATCTGGTGTCTTTTCATCATTTAGTTAGTTTTTATTGTTCTTAGTTTATGTCCCTCATTTAGTGAACAAGGAAGGACAAAGTGTCTGCCCTTAAATTCTTTTAATCTCTTAGACATTTGATATGTGTGTAGGTCTACAGGTACCAACAAATTCACAGGTTCTCGAGCACTTCCGAGAAGAGCACTCGCCCCACAGTTGGATCCATTGTTACGTTGCACTTGTACCCAACGCACCTTCAGGTGTAACCCGAGGAGAGAGGGCCAATTTTTCGACTAGGAGGGGTGGTAATGAGTAATTGTGGCCATGGTTGGACCCTTTGGTCCTACTTTAATGGTGCTATGGCTTAATGGCATTGCTAACTACCCTTTAAAGGGGTTTTTAACCTCAGGGTTGATGTTCGGGGCCCTTAAGGGTTTCCCACTAGGTCTCATGGCTCCATATCCTACTTGTGTTCTATGTGGCCTCTACTTCAGCTACGGGACACCCGTCTTTAGTTTTAGCCACTTTGTACACCCTCATGTCCGTTCAGACAGTGGGTCCTTTCTCTCCCTAGCCTTCTTTCCTCAGAGGAAGACATCCTCCATCTCGGGACGTTTTGGTGCTTTGAGGAGGTCGTTGAGGGATTTTACAACATTCTATGGGTTAGATGGGGCATAAATCCCTCCCTCCATCTCACTCTATCCTTTCATTCGTAGTGATTGACTTATTTGAGCATGTTTTGGCACTTGGAGATCATACAAATACCCAAGGTAGCTTACCTTAAGCCTACCCTAGGCTATATTTTATTATTATTTTCTTTTAATTTTCGATTGACATTTTATAATTTCGAATTAACTTATTTTAAGGCATGTCGGCCTGAATTTTGTTTGTAAAAGTGAGTGTGAGATCATATAAATAGATCTCCTCACTTTCATTTGAAAAGTAGAACGGATGGGATAGATCACTATGCACTTGTTTTTCCCTTCTTAAGGTTTCTCTGGATGAATGCTCTCCTCTTAAAGAAGTTTGTTGGTTAATGCAAGCTATTTTTCTGGTAATTCTTTGGTGGATCTCTACTTTTGGTGATGCTTCAATTTGTTGGATGAACACAAGCACAAGGAGGTCAGGCTTCTTACCTTTTTGTTGGATGTTGGTGGATGTGCATGTCTGAGTCTTGGTGGTGGCATTAGAGCTGCACTATTCCCTAGGATAGGTCACTACCTTATGTCATGTCACCTTATCAAATGACGGTACGTCTTCTCGTGAGGGTGCCTTAGAGTTTCTCCTTAGTTTTTTTTCTAGGCTAGTTTCTTAACCTAGGACACTTCTTCTTTAGGTTAGCCATCCTCGTGGGAATCCCTAGGTTGGGTAGGGCTTGTGTTAGGGTTTTCATACTTCTTTTCTCACAAAATCTAATATAGGGTTAGTCATTAGGTTTAGTTTTAGGTTTAATTTTGGTTTAGTCTTAAGTTAGTATAGGTTGGTTTTAAGTTAGTTATTTAGTTAGTTTAGCTCTTAGGCTAGGGTTAGTCCTATGATATAACAGTGCTACCCCCATTTTACCATGGGTTGGTACCCGTTTTTCTACAGCAAACCGTCCCTAAACCTCGATTACATTTTCTTCCATCCACGCTGGCTCCTTTCCTTGGAAGTTGTTCCCCACAAGCTTTCCTTCTCCCCTTTCCTAACCCTCGACATCCTTCAACTTCGACAACATCCCTAACTTCCTTCTCTCTTCTTGCTAGTCCTTCCTGACCTCCCTTTTCCTAATATTCCTTTGCATCCTATCTCCAACACCTTGGACACTCATGCATAACCCTCTCTTCTTCTCAGTCCCTTCACGCCGCTACCATAAAGCCTCCACATACCCTCACAGCTCTCTTATTCCACCTAATAGTATATTGCACCCCTTCGCTAGGGCCTGCTCTCCTTCTCCAAGGCCTTCCATGCTGACCTCGCACTACCTTCACGACCCTCTAAACCTACACCACTTCTTCGCTACTCCCTTAGACGGCTTCCTGGGCCTCCCCAAGCTGCTACAACAACCTTGCTACCCTTTCGAATGAGTTGAAAACCCTTCCCTTTTCCCTTGAAACCATCACAACTCTAGTCTCACCTTAAAATCTTCACCTTACCTTTTATTTCTTTCATCGATTCGCTCCTCCTGCTCACGGGTTTCTAGCCTTCATACCACGGGTTCACCAAGGTCTAGTACAGACCTATCTCTGCGTTCTAGTTCGAGGTATTTCAGCCCCTAAGGTAGCCCGAAGGCTGCCCTTACAATGGCAACCTTCCATCTCGTAAACACACAATAAACAATTGCATGATTACTGCTGTGACTAATTGGCACGTTCACCGTTCACATATACTATTTGGTCATAATTTGTTATACGGTTATTGAAGAATGAAGTAGCTAAACTAAATTTTCACTTATTAATACTCACAATAATCATTGTCCTTGTCATTAGTCAGCTAAAGTGATTTTTGGTTCTATGGATTTGGTTTAACATGATATACATATAGAATGCCTTCATTAGTGACTGATGTTCATGTGTTGAATCGCGGTAATGACACTTGGAGAGTGGATTGAATACAAACTACCAATACTTTGACGCTACTACAAATTGTACATAACTAAATACCTAATGTTGCTCGTATATACGACATTTTTATTGCAATTGATTGCACAAGCCTCCATGAATGAGAGTTGACACATGAATGACACAATTACATTGATGCTATAAGTATTAATGACTAAATATATATGTTGTACATAATGTTGTCATTGTGTTTTTGAGTTACTATGAACCAGTGTAGTCAGACTCGGACTCGGCAAATACTCGGCTGGCTTGGGACTCGGCAGACTCGGTGACTCGGATAAGACTCGGCAAAGACTCAGCAAATATGAAAAAAATTAAAAATAGAGTAACTTAAAAAATAATGTATAAACATATATATTAAAAATTAAAATTTAATATATAAGCATATAACAATTCAAAAAATTGATAAAAGGACATGTCACAGCAAAATGCATTTTAACGAGAAGTGTTTTCTCACTTGAAATCACAAACTATAATTATTAATTACAAATTATAAAAACCATAAAATTATTAAAAAAAAGATAATAAGAAAATTTCATTAATTAACAATTATTAAAAATATTAAAAAAATGGAAAAGCAAATTGTAAAAAATACACTATCATCATCCTATCCTGACCATGAGCAATGACATTCTTCAATCAAACTACCGATGGCAGCGTCATCTCCTTACATTTATAAAATCCAAAGTATAGAAGTTCAATGAAAAAAATTAAAAATTGAAAATGCTCAGACCAGTCACATCCTCGGTGCTTAGACCAGTGTTAGCAACCTTCCTCAGTGCATGCACAAGGCCAAAATTCCAAACACATAGATAATTGATAAATTGATAATAGCTAGGGGGCAAATGAGAACAACTCGGGGGAATCCAAACTATTCAATGGGATGACAGTGGAGAGTGGTGTTGTTTCAGGGGCTTATTCCCTCCCCGCGTTCCCTCCAAAATGCAAAAGAGACGATCAAACGGTCAACGAACTCGCCAGTAAGTGATGAGTTCAGCGAGTAAATGACGAATGCTGCGAGTAAATGACGAGTTCGGCGAGTGGCGAGTTTACCCTACGAGTATGTCACGAGTACTCGTCTTGGTGGTCGCTCGGCAAGACTCGGCAAGACTCGCGAGTATTCAAAGAGTCTGACTACACTGCTATGAACGCTTATACTTGATCAATAATTTCTCTTGCATGGTGGATACGTTGTGGGTGATGTTTGTTTTAGGGTATTGTACCTTACAAAATAAATTGGTTATTAGTTAAATGGCACTTAGTGTGATGTTTTTTACTTACATATCATTGATAAATTGTATACACCCTTAACAAAACACTTATGATATTCATATCATTTCAATTGACTCCATTAGGCACTGGTCACTAACACACATATATGCTAGATCTATTTTTGTGTTAAAGTGTCTTTGCAGGATCGGAATAGGGCTCCCCCCTAGGAGGCTTAGGCTTCCAAAGCAGTTAGGGATAAGTGACTAAGGTGCCTGTGGTCGCTTTTCCCTCATATGATTATCGACTGCGTGGACTGCTATTTCAACCGGTCACAAGGTCAATGTCATTCACAATCCAAATATAAAAAATTTGGCTATCCTATGCTTATAAATATAACAACATATTTAATCAAAGACAAAGAATTGAGGGCATTGAAGCAATTGAGTTGCTGCATGGCATTTAAACAAGCTCAATGATGTGCAAACATATATTTATCTACCTTTGTATGGAATATTTTTTTCTAATATTTTGGTTCATGATAAGCTTTTGGTTCTATGTACATATGTATCTAAAATGGATATTTTTTAGGTTTTCATATTTGGTTTCAACTTTCAACAAATTTGCAAGGAGTTTGACATTCGTTAAAGGTAATGAGATATAGCCATTTTTCTTTTGACTTTTGCTATAGTTTCACTTTAATACGAGTTTAATTATCATTACTAGTTTTTTTAAGTTATTGACATCCATTGTCCCTATGATCATAGAGTTAATAACAAATGTAATCAAAGATAAATAATTGGGGGCATTAAAGCAATTGAGTTGTTGTATGGTTGTTTAACAAGCTTATTGATCTGCAAACATAGGGTGATCTATCCCTCATATATATGAAATTCAAGCATAGGATGATCTATCCCTCATAAATATGAAATTCATGTTAGAAAATAGGACCCATTGCAATTTTGAAATCCAACTTACTGTTTTTCCACCCACAGTAAACACATACCCTGTGGTGCTCCTCTTGCTGTCCTTATCACCAGCCATATCTGCATCAACATATCCCTATAGAACAATGTCTGAACCTCCAAAACATAATGCATGTGAAGTAGTATCTCTCAAATACCTGACAATCCACTGTACTGCTTTCCAATGCTCTTTACATGGATTATTCATATACCTACTCACAACTCCCACTGCATGTGCAATATCTAGTCTTGTGCACACCATGGCATACATCAAGCTTCCAACCGCCGATGAATAGGGAATCTTGGACATGTAATCTATCTCTTCCTTTGTCTCTGGACACATATCCTTGCTTAGTTTGAAATGGCTAGCCAAAGGTGTACTGACTGGTTTTACATTCTGCATTCTAAACCTCCACAACACCTTTTCTATGTACTCACCTTGAGACAACGTCAATTTGCGATTTTTCCTGTCTCTTGTTATTCTCATACCAAGGATTTGCTTTGCAGTACCCAAATCCTTCATCGCAAATGATTTAGCTAGTTTTCTTTTGAGCACATTTGTATCCTGCATGTTAGAACCTGCAACAAGCATGTCATCCACATACAATAACAAGATAATATATCTTCTGTTATCTAGCCTCTTGAAATAAACACAGTGGTCAGAATGACATCTATCATAACCTTGTTTTGTCATAAACTTATCAAATTTTAAATACCATTGCCTTGGAGCTTGCTTCATGCCATACAAGCTCTTCTTCAACCTGCAAACCAAATTCTCCTTCCCTTTGACCTCATACCCTTGTGGCTGCTGCATATAAATCTCTTCCTCCAAATCCCCATGGAGAAAGGTTGTTTTTACATCTAACTATTCAAGATGCAAATCTTCTACCACCACTAGACTTAAAATAGTTCTAATTGAAGTCATTTTAACAACAAGAGAAAATATTTCATCAAATTCTATACCTTTCTTTTGTGCAAACCCCTTTACAACAAGTCTAACCTTATACCGCTTCTTGCCTCCATCTTCTTCCTTCAACCTGTAAACCCATTTATTCTGCAATGCCCTTTTTTCTGCAGGCAACTTAACCAAATCCCAAGTTTGTTTTCTTACCAATGACTCCATCTCCTCATCCATGCCTTGCTCCCACTTCTTTCTAGTTTCTACCTGCATTGCTTCTTCAAAACATTTTGGTTCACTAGAATCAGTCATCAATAAATAATACAGTGAAGGAGAGAATCGTTCGGGGGGTCTACTTAACCTGGTATACTTTCTTACAGTTGCAGGAGTTTCAAGTACCTGCTGCTGCTGCTCTTGATTTCCTGGTGCCTTTGGAAATTCATTTTCTTTGATTTCATCAAGCACTGTGCACTCTGTGTTTTCCTTTTCTTCTTTCTTTCCCTGCAACTGATCTTTGTACATGACATTTTCATTGAATACTACATCTCTACTCCTAATGATTTTGCACGATAACCAAAATCATCAACCCCGTATCCAATAAAGGTACATTTCTTGGATTTAGCCTCAAGCTTTGTTCTATCATCTTTATCAATATGGAAAAATGCTTCGCAGCCAAAAGTTCTCATAAATGAGTATTTTACCTGTTTACCTGTCCATGCCTCCTCTGGAATGCCACCATCCAAAGTGCTTGAAGGCCCTCTGTTTATTAAATAAACAACAGTGTTTACAACATCAGCCCAAACATGTAAGAGAAACCTTGCATGCAATCTCATACACCTTGCACGCTCCATGATCATTCTGTTCATCCTTTCTGACACACCATTTTCTTGTGGTGTTCCAAGGATTTTGTCTTCTCTCTGTGAATCTCATTGTGTGAACAGTAACTGTCAAACTCCTTACTGCAGTACTCGCCTCCATTATCAGATCTGAGACATTTCAACCTTTTTCTTGTCTCATTCTCAACCAAAGCTTTCCACTTCTTAAAAGTATCAAACACATCATATTTTTGTCTAATGCAATAAACCCAAGTTTTTCTAGTTGCATCATCAATAAAAGTAACATAATAATGAGAGCCACCAAGAGATTGTACCTAAGCTGGTCCCCATACATCTGTATGGACAAGCTCTAACTTTTCACTCTTCTTTTGTTTCCCAACCCTGAGAAATCAAACTCTCTTATGTTTTCCATAAACATAGTTTTCACAGAATTCAAAACTTGCCTGCTTCAGATCTGGAAGCAGTTTCCTTGAGTGGAGAATCTGCATCCCCTTCTCACTCATGTGGCCAAGCCTATGATGCCACAACGTTGCACCTGTTTCTGTGGAAGCTACAGAGATAGAATAATCAGTATTATGAGGACATAAATATAATGTACCTACCCTATCTCCTTTTACTATTACCAGTGATCTTCCTAGCACGTTTCTCCAAATGTAGACAAAAAACCGCTATCTCCGAATTGCCCTGTTGAAATCAGATTTCTTTTCATAGCAGGAATGTGCCTTACATCCTTTAGCAGCCAGTCATTTCCATTATTTAGCTTAATTCGTACGTTACCCTTTCCAACAATTTTACATGGTTCATCATCCCCCAATAAAACATGTCCAAAATCACCTTGAACATAATCATGAAAGAATTTCCTATGGGGTGTAGCATGACATGAAGCCCCTGAATCTACTACCCCGTAATCCCTAGTATCATCTAATGCAAGAATCAAATAATCTTGTAACACATCACCTGCTACATTCGCTTCCCGAGTAGTCTCTTGCTGCCTCTCACCTTTCTTCTTTGGTGCTCGACAGTCTTTCTTTAAATGTCCTTTCTTACCACAGTTCCAGCACTCTATTTTTCCAAATCTGGACTTGGATCTTCCCTTTTTAGACTTGTCGCAATTTCCTGGGCTCCTTCCTCTCTCGTTTTGTCTCCCTCTGCTCTCCATGGTCAATGCATTACATGTTGTCTCACCTGTGCTTTTTCTTCGCATTTCCTCGCTAAGAATAACACCAACAACATCATCAAACTTAAGAGTGTTTAAACTAGGGACAAAGTTACTTACAGCCATGACCAAGCTATTCCAGCTTTCTGGCAATGAGCACAAGATTAGAAGAGCCCTAACCTCATCATCAAAGTTCACTTTTACAGAACTTAACTGACTGGTAAGTGTATTAAACTCATTTAAATTATCGGCAATAGATCCACCTTCCGACATCTTCATATTAAATAAACGCTTCATTAAAAATACCTTATTGGAAGCCGAGGGTTTTTCGTAAAGCTTACCCAATGCGCTCATCACTCCCTCTGTTGTTTTTTCTTTCGAAATATTGAAATCCACCGACGAAGCCAGACACAACCGTATTGTTCCCAATGCCTTTCTGTCAAGAACCTCCCATTCTTCATCCTTCATAGCCGTCGGTTGTTTTGTTTTTCCGCCCAACGGTATGTACAGATCCTTCTGGTATAGATAGTCCTCCATTTGCATCTTCCATAACTGATAGTTTTGGCCGTTAAATTTCTCGACCCTAAACTTTTCCTCTTCCGCCATTGCTCCCACTCGAACCAGGAACCCTTCTTTTCTGCGAGTTTACCAACTAGATAGACCTTTTGTCTCTGATACCAATTGTTAGAAAATAGGACTGGAGAGCAATAATAGATATCTCATCACACCCTGGTATTGCAGTCCTATTTTCTAACAATTTAAGCATAGGGTGATCTATCCCTCATATATATATGAAATTCAAACATAGGGTGGTCTATCCCTCATATATATGAAATTATTTTGTTGATTTTGTTTCAAGATAAGTTTTTTTGTTCTATGTACATAAGTATCCAGAATTGTGTATTTTAATATAAAGCAAGCATAGCTACATATGATTTTTTTTTATGAACAAGTTTCATTACTTGTCCATGTAAGCTTTGTTGGTTATAAAACAATTGATTTCTCCATATTATTAGTTTTTTTTCCCAAAATCTTATTATATTACACTTATTACATTTTCAAATATATATATAACCTAACCACCTATCTATTGCTCATAAAGACAAACCTAACCTTGATGGACCCAAACAAAATAAAACCCACACCCTCATGATAAAGAAATATCATAACCCTTCAAAGTGAAATAAAACATGAAACCTGCCATTCAAATTTGATGACAAAGAAATATCATAACCCTTCAAAGTGAAATAAAACATGAGACCTGCCATTCTAATTTTGAATGGCAAAAAAATATCATAACCCTTCAAAGTGAAATAAAACATGAAACCGCCATTCAAATTTGATGACAAAGAAATATCATAACCCTTCAAAGTGAAATAAAACATGAGACATGCCATTCAAATTTTAAATGGCAAAAAAATATCATAACCCTTCAAAGTGAAATAAAACATGAAACCGCCATTCAAATTTGATGACAAAGAAATATCATAACCCTTCAAAGTGAAATAAAACGTGAGACCTGCCATTCAAATTTGATCATGTATTCCTTCAAAGTGAAATAGGATCAGCCGTTCAAATTTCATCCGTGAATTCGCACTTGACTTTGGAAAATTTGATCCCTGATCCCAATTGACTTGGAAAGCGCTCTTTGAGAAGTGGGCTTAGCCAATTCCTATCAAAACTTCGTAGTTGGAAAGGTACATTTAATATAAGTGATATATTAAGTGTATTGAATATGGACATTAACATTACCTTTTTTGCATTGTCGGTGGTTCAAGATTCTTGAAAAGATGTGATATGCTGCAAATTAATATAAATATTTTGTCGATATATGGACATTCGAGTCAAGCCAAAGGTTCGTATCTCAAAATGAAAACAGTGACATATATTGAATATGTAACTTTTATCCTTATCTAAAATGAGATATTGACACACACATACATTGGATACCTAACTTTGACAGAGCCTGGCAAGATATCATATTCGGTTTGTCAAATCAACGAACATAAAATAGCAGCTACTAAGGATCTGGACAGGTATTCGTTAATTACTGGTTAAATGATCAGAATTTTCTTTCTGAGCATGGAATCTCGCTCCGTTGGGTCACTTCAAACCAAACGATTGGTAATTCTTGTACGTAGACATCTTGTTACAATTCAATAAAGAGGCGCACACATTAGGGTTTCCTCCTGAACATTCTTCCGTGACTTGCTGAGCAACACTCCATGTTGAATATATAAGTTTAGCAGATCTGTGGGAGACACACAGATTATCATTGCCAATGGCTGTGATCATTAAGGTGCATGGTCATCCTGGCTCCACAGCCACTGCATTGTGTTTAAAATGGATATGTATATATATATTTCAAACCAAAAAACATCTATAACTTGTAACTTGAATATCATTGAACTTGATATTCAAGGAAAGTTAAAGTTATAACACCGATTATGTCTTGTCCAGTGATAGATAGGCATGGCTGAATTAGCACTAAAGCAAACTAACAAAGAGCTTATCAAAACTTATATATCCCAACGTCAAAACTGAGCTATAAGAAATAGTATTGGTCCAACCGTTTTATAAGAAATTGTTTTATAGACAAACAATAAAGATTAGCTTTAGGTTTGAAGGTGAAAGATATGAAAATCAAATGTCACAATTTGTTTTTTGTTATGGCAAATTTTCCAAATCATGTGGCATCTCCCTTGATTGTATATAAAAGATCTAAATCCTAGGTTCTATCAAGCGCCGAGAGGGATCAAGTCTCTTTGTAGGTATCTATTGATTTGATTCAAACCAAAAGACACATATTTTTATTTAAGGTCCACATATAATATTTGATTATTAATATTTAATATTATTTATGGCCCACATATAATATTTTTTATTATTTTTTATTTTGTTATGAACTAACATTACAATATTTCCTCACACACGGTTTTAAAACCATGTACATGGTTTGTTTAAAACCATGTGCAAGGCCAACTTTTTTTATCGTTTTGTTATTGCATTAATATTTGCAATAAATTAATTTCGGACTCTATGTTAACTGTTAACTTTTGTATATCACTGACTCGATGTGTTGGGATCAACACCACTTTAGGTTTTATAGATTTTGTGCTTACTTCAAGGAACTGTCTAGAGAATCAAGGCTTCTGCCCCTCTCGAATTATTCGTATAAGAACCTTTGGCCATGCTCACGCTTGATCCAGCCTGCTTATCCCAAAAAGCAAAAATAACAGTGGACGGTATTAACAAATCCA
>LPNX011102369.1:0-18933 GCA_001517045.1 Pseudotsuga menziesii
TATTCATAAATTATAAACTTATGAATACCATTTCAGAGCTAGAGGTGTCTTCATGTCAGAAGTCAAGAGACATGTGCTCAGCCAATTGGTGAGGCCACTATTGCACATCCAATTTTTGGATGTTATTCTGGAAAATGACATGTCAATGACCTCAATATCTATAATCATGAGAAACCTGAAAATTATATATTCCCCACCAAAAAACGAATTTATTCCCATTTACCATTCCATTGTTGGATGATAGACATAGGATACGTAACAGAGTCCAGAGTCCCATGGTATTCATAAATTATCACTTTATGAATACCATTTGAGAGAGATGTGTCATTATGTTAGAAGTCAAGAGACATGTGTTCAGCCAATTGGTGAGGCCCCTCTTGCACGTCCAATTTTTGGATGTTAGACTGATAAATGACATGTCAATGACCTCAATATGTATAATCATGATAAAACTGAAAAAATGATACATTAGTTTCATCCCATGGTATTCATAAATTATAAACTTATGAATACCATTTCAGAGCTAGAGGTGTCTTTATGTCAGAATTCAAGAGACATGTGCTCAGCCAATTGGTGAGGCCACTCTTGCACATCCAATTTTTGGATGTTATTCTGAAAAATGACATGTCAATGACCTCAATATCTATAATCATGATAAACCTAAAAATGATATATTCGGTTTAAATGAACATATATGTGGCCCCACCAAAAAATGATTTTATTCCCATTTACCATTCCATTGTTGGATGATAGACATAGGATACGTAACATTGACATGTCGTTTATCGCTCTAACATCCGCTGTTGGATGTTGAACTCATAAATCACATGTCAAAGACCTGAAAATTGAAATTGGAAGATCAATTTTGTTTGACATAGACATTGCTTTATGTCAACAAGTGAAGTTATGTTCCATGTATAAAATGGTAAAATTAATATTTTTTCATTTTTATTGGTTTTGTTCATACTCATATCATTTTTCATTGTTTTGTTATATAGCCACAATGGATCCTGCCATCTGGAGTTTGTTGCCAATGGAGATATTGGAATCGATTTTGTTGTGGGTTCCTTTTTCAACATTGATCTGGTTCGCATCAACTTCTAAACATTTCCAGGCAATTTTGTGGCAACGAGCATTTAGAACTTCTTGGTTGAAAAATCACATAGCTGAAGTTGGATTTTTTGTTGAAGTATGGCGGCCATACGAGATCAAAATAGTATATAATTTTATAAATTCTGTGGGCCACACGTCTCTTCTACATATTACCAATCCAAAAAAGAATTGGACAATTGAATGCACAGTTGGTTCAAACATTTTGCTATCAAAGTTTTGTCCATTGCCAGGTCACAAGTGCTACTCTATTATTAACCCATTCGAAGGACGGTTTTTATATATAGGCGTGATTAAAATTGGAGTGCTTGGATTCTTCACACTCATAAGCAACATCGGTGATCATAAACAGGGATGGATGGTTTTTCTTCATGAAGAGAACGAACATGGTTCAAAATTTTTTGTTTCCAGCAATGTGAATAGAGATTGCAGAGAAATTGATGCAAGTAGCTTCATTCCAACCCCTCCTAAAGATGCAGTTCTTTTTAACGGAAAAATATATTGGATACATAGGAGAATCATTTCAGAGGAAGATGCTTTATATTCCTATAGTATGTGGTCACTCGAAATTGGATTGAACAAATGGGCTAGTCATGCAATTCATACAGGGCGCATCAAACGGTCCATGTGTTTGACTGTGCATCAAAACCAACTGTTATGTCTTGTGAACGATGGTAGGACAACTATATGGTCCATAACTGAAATGATAGATATGAGGATTAGTGCATCTGCAGTTGAATAGGTGCACGGGTTTTGGATATTTGGAAGAGATTTGAGATGGACTCTTTTAGAGGTTATGACACTCCATATAAACACATGTTGTCGAAGGTACCTTCCATTTCGGGCTGTGGGGAGTTTTATTCTGATGTGTAGGTATGGCCAAACCCCGTACATATATTATGACCTCAACACTTGCAGGGTTACTCGTGTAGGACCCGATGAAGGATCCTTGCTCCAAAGTCATGGATTGCCTTTGCCAGTAGACATCCAATGTACCAACATTGTAATGTCTAGAAATTGTTTCCCTCTAACTCCAAGCATGAAAGCATTCAAGGATTTATTCCCTTTTCCTACAAATTATGATGAGTCGTTGAAGCGTTATGGCATGTAAACAATATGCAAAAAAAACTTTTCTTTGCATATTTTGTGAATTTTGATAATCTTTTTATATTAACTACATCCATGTAATCCTTAGATATATATCAAAAAAATTATATTGCACCAAATAATATCCATTGTGTATGCTAAATTTTATTGTAGTGTATGTTTTTTTTTGCGATCGTATTAACATGTCATCATTTTTTTTTAACTTCAATTGTACAAGTAACATGCCAAAAAATGTTTCCCTTGGTCTAGCACTTTTAAATTATACTTATGCCTGCAAATAAAAAACCGTGATTAATGAGTATTTGGAACTAGAGGCATATTTACATCAATCCATTTGCTAACCAATTCTCTTATTTTGTGTTATAGAAATGGACATGGTCCCTGCGATTTGGAAATCTCTGCCAATAGACACACTTGAAATGATCTTTCTTTGGTTGCCTTTATCTATGATTATCCATTTGAAAATGGTTTGCAAAGGTTGGAATCGTATTGTGTTCGAAAACAATTTCATCTCGCAATGGAAACACAATCAAACAAAAGAATATGGATTTTTGGTTGGTTTTGGCTCTTCTGGTAGAAATCGGTTCGTTGGCCATTACATTAGACAAAAAGGAAAATTTTCATCTCTTTCTATGCAAGTCCTAAACAACGACTACAAAATTGAATCCACATGTGGTTCAATTTTTGCAGTTTCATCCCTGAGTATCTTATATCGAAAAAGAAACTACTGCATCACCAATCCATTTGCAAAGACTTGTACATTTGTAGGGTCTCTTGGACTTGGTCATTGGGGTTTCTTTACATTGCTGAAAAATTTTGAGCAACAAAAATACCATTGGGTAGCATTGAAACATATTTATGCATAGTTTCAAACAAAATATTTTATTTCCAGCAGTATTCATATGCAGTGGAGACAAACATGTCCTATCGATGGTGATGTTTTTCAGCCCAAAAATCCCATATTGTATAATGAAACAATGTTATGGGTGGAGAGTCATGTGGTTTCTAGAGATAATCATATATGTATATACAAGCTATGTTGGATAGATCTTGAGGATAACAAATGGGGGTTCCAGTTTATTCCACACTCAAATTCAACAAATTCTTCGATAAGAATTGGAAGTTTAGAAGGTGGATTGCGATGGAGTATCATGTCTAATTTGACCTCGGGCATTAATGGAAAATGCAGGGGGTTTTTTCCTGTTGCAGCACTTGATAATTACTTGCTCATGTGCAAATACGACCGTCTTACTTTTGGTTTCTATGACTTCATCGATGCACATTCTAATTTTTTAAGCGAGGATAGAATGTTCGATTCTGCATTATCCAAACTTGAAAATCCAACACACTTAAGTGTTGTTGAGCTTGTAGACAACATATCCATCATTCTAGGTAGCCCAAACATGGATTCTATTGATGATTTGTTTTCAATGGGGTAATATAAACATATATGGCATGTAACTTACACGTATGTTATGCAAGTTGACATGTTTGGGTAGGTCTTAATCATACCTATTCAAAATATTTCTTCCCAACCTACTTTACCACATTTTCGGCAGCCAGTGCTACATATGGAATTTTACTTACCTGTACTTATGCAAATCGACATCTGCAATACTTCATAACCATGCTTATTGGATTTGTCTCTTCTGATGTTTTCCAATTTACATTCTCTATGAAATAGAAATTATTCATACATGCCAATTTTTATTTTCTTGGATAGAACACTTCATTAAAATATTAATTTATATCTTGGAAATCTTCGGCAATACAAATATTATAAGTTAGTATTTGAATAAAGTTTAAAACTCTTAAAAATATTGAAAGATAATCTTTGAATAAAGTTGAAAACTTTTATGTTTTTGTTTCTTTTTGGTATACCTATAACATTACTTTGTACAGCAATATGGTTTGACATAAACTAATTTTTTTATGCTCGTGTAGATATGTCGTCAGACAAAAACAAGAATTCGAGCACTGAGAAGAACTTGATGGAAACATTGCGTCATGCAAAAAATGAATCCTCGTGAAAACACTATAATAAAAAAAAGGAAGGCATTAATAGGAAACGTCTTTTAGTATACCAAGAGAATAGTGAGCAAATTGGCGAACAGATAAGAGAACGACATGGTCCTTCCTTTGCAAATGTCATTGATTCTCAGGGGGAGCCCGCTAAATTCCAGCGCATATCTGATATAATGAGGAGATCAAATCACCAAAGTCAATTTATATCATCAAATCCAACATCTAGCAACAACTATAACAAAATGTTGAATGAAGTTATTGAACCTTTCGTAGGTCATACTTCGGGCGAAACGTTTTCTAATCATGGCATCGAGGTATAAGGATTACATTGGATTGTCTATATTTGAAAAATTATTTATCAGTACAATATAGATATACTTACACACATGTTCAATGTTTAGATAAATACTCGCAACAATTTTTCGAATCAAACATTTGATGAGCTCGAGGAAGCTACATTTGAAAATCAACCAGAAACAGTACAAAATAATAACACCAATACGGCTGAAAGAAGCAGTGGTATAAGAACAATTTATATTGGAACAACAAAGGACATGACTTCCAAGTCTACTATGAATGACTCACACAGCCATGCAAACAATCCATTGCTAACGAATGAAGATTAAGAGTTTCGAAATCAACTCGAAACCGGTTTGCAAATGTCGAGTCCGGCAAGAACTATTTATATTGGAACAACCAAGGTATTGTTTCACCTATCCATGACAACAACAACAACCATGCATTTGACCTTCATCAAAATAAGGTAGTATTAGATACAATAATATTTCATTTTCCTCTTCAATAATTCAATCAAAAATCGTTTTGAGATTCCAGGATAGTAGCATCCATGGACATAATTGTCGAAACAACATGACATCGATCAATATCATCCCGTCTTCTGGTGACGATGACTCTCTACAAAATGTCGGTCAAAATTATGTTGTGTGCAGCCAACCGAAGAACATGGACCTCAATCAGGAGAACAATTCTGCAGCAATGAATGATCAAGCAATGATTCAAAACCAGATCATGCTCAGTATACCAAGTGGAGATGTAGAAAGGACTATTTTTCTTGGAACATTGAAGGTCTTACTCAGCCTGTTTGTACACAACTTCCATATTTAGATCTTAGCAAAATATTTGACATAATATTTAACAACAACATTTTAACTTTTCAGGATAATAGCGTCAAGGCTCGTCGAGGACACAACATTCAAACCCCAACTCATCTGAAAAATATGATGGAAACCAACCTTGATATTAATTTTCACGATGAAATCAATTTGGGTCAGGTTTCAGGTGATGGTACTCGACGAAGGCAAGTCAGGAATCTACATCGTCGCAACAACAGAGGAGACAGATGTCGACATGTCTCGCCTCACTTTCCATTGAATGGTAACGACCATGCTCAAGATCCATGTTTAAATATACATACATCAAGAAACATGGTTGAACTTTTCCATCATATGTCCTCTTTCCATCGAGCATTTCGTGCCGAAATTGATAAATTGTCAATTGTGCAAATGTGTAATGTTTGTCGTGAATCATACCCTGGAATGAATGTTTTTAGACGAGATGAAGGACCTGTTTGTGTGAGATGTAGGCAAGAGCATGGTATCCATCGTTTTTCTCGAGATAACAACATGAATCCTGGCAAACAACCTCTTGTTTTATCAATTTTGACACAGGTTGAAGAAATGCTAATAGCATGAGTGAAACCAATACTACAGGTCACACATGCACGTGGAGGTCAATATAAATACAGTGGCCATACAATTAGCTTCCCACAGGATATTGTTTCAATTGCTAAGACTCTTCCTCGTCGAATTGAAGACCTAGACATATTAATTGTCAGAAGAGAAGGGCCTCCATCCAAGCACTATGATTGCATTGTTAGTAGGTTGCAAGTAATGGATTCATTGCATTACAAAATATGGGTGGACAAATATTACCGAGATGTTGAAGTTGATCCAGAATCAGTCATATGTCTCCCAGACCAGCCAACAGATGTCTCCTCTAAATTGTGTTATATCAATTCTGACATAGGTGACTCAGAAGAGATTGATGCAGACATTGATAGATTTGGAACTCTTCGACTTGAAACTCATCCTTCATCCTTTACAGCTAGAATGCCAAATGCACAAAGAGAGATAGAGGAGATACGCAACTTTGTTAACAAAGAATCTTCTTTGTCAGATTTAGGTATGGAATGGCCAGAGATTGGTTTGTCTCCAATAAATGAATACAACACAGAAGGTTTGTTTGACATGGCATTTCCAACATTGTTTCCCACAGGAACTGCTGATTGGTTGCAACCACGTTTGAAGGATGTCCACTTAAATGAGTATGGGTTGCACCTACTTAAATATTGTGATCAAAGGTTTGGAAAATATCCAAGGTTTTGGTATTTTGTATTGAACATGATAATGAGACATCGAAGCCAAGGAACAGCTGCTGTATTCGTGAAAAAAAACATTGAAGATGGAATACCTACCACAATTGAAGATCTACGTAAGGAGCTTATTGAATTCCCTGACACCAAATTAACTGAACGATTGATGCGTTTTGGTTCATGTCTTCGAGGAACAAAGGCATACTGGAACACATGTCGCAGTGAGATTACTGACATGATATCACAAATCGGTTTCCCAACTTTGTTTTTCACTCTGAGTGCAGCTGATACCAAGTGGCTAGACCTACATAAAGCTATGCCCAATTCTGCACCTCTATTTGCACAGAACCGAAATAGATGGAGAACCGATAATGTTATAAACTATCGACATATTGTTGCTAAGTATATGCATGAATGTTTCAGTATATTCCGTGACGAAATCATTGTAAAATACCTTCGTGCTAAAGACTACTGGTACATGTATGTCATTTCCTTACTCCATTTTTCAATCTAGCATGTTAGATTATTACTTGAAATTTTGTTGCAAGCTCATATTATTGAAACATGATGAGTCTCATAGGTATGAATGGAAACATAGGGGATCAGCACATATCCATGGATTTCTCTGGTTAGAAGGTGCTCCAGACATGGAGCAACTGGGTTGGACAGACACGATAAGGGTTGACGCAGCAAGATGATACTTTGACAACTATGTAACAGCATGGAATCCTCATGATGCTCACCACAGGAATATATCTATTCATCGACCTATGGAGGAAGATCCTTGCTTATTGGATACCAGTGAAATATTCAATACAAATCCCCTTGACGACTATGAGAAACTACCGAATCGAGTGCAACGCCACACACGATGTAGTGTTCATTCATGTTTACGTAAAAAAGGTTCCTCCTACATGTGCCGATACAACACACCATGCGAACTTCAAGACCAGTCGAAAATATTTGTCAATGAAAAAGGACACAAAAAATACGAACCTACTCGCAACGACGACAGGTTAAATGTCCATAACATTCCTCTTCTTTCAATATGGCGTGCCAATGTTGACTGCCAGCCGGTTCTTTCAAGTCATGTAGTTTTGAAATACATTGCAAAGTATGCTTCAAAATCACAGAGAAGATCAGAAAGCTATCAAGACATGTTGACAAGAATCTCCAATGTCATTGACTTTGACATTCCCTCTATAAGTGCATATAAAAAGTTTCTTTCTGAAACAATTGTGGAAAGAGATATAGGAGCACAGGAAACCTGTCATATGTTGTTAAAGATTCCTCTTGTTATTTATAGCCGTAGCTTTGTTTCAGTTAATGTTGGCAGAAAAATATTCAAAAGAGTTTCTTCCAACTCAGATAACAACAGATTCCCAACAGGGTCTGGGTTTCTAGAGCACTACCAAAACAGACCTCCGTTTCTGGAGCACTTATATTTGATTGAAACTGCATGATCATGGTCTTTTAGTGGTCGACGTGAGAGAGAGCCATGGAAGCCAAGAGATACACCTGCGATATTTCGTGTATGGCCACGGTTCTGTGAAGTTCCTAACAGCAATTCATATTCCTTTGAGTCATTTTGCCTTAGTGAATTGCTTCTCTATAAACCGTTTAGAAACATTCAGATTGATATTGGAGTTAGCACAAAAATTATTATTCATAACTGGAGGATACTTAGATATCGAGCTTGGCATGTCAATAGGATACCTTAAGAACCAGATACCAATGAAGAAGATGACGATACACATGAGGATGAAGTGATTCATGAGAATGACATGGATGAGTGGGAGATGTTGTCACGTCTTGTTCCTCCCAACACTGTTCAAGTTTCAGACATTGATACTCTTGGTCGCAGAGACTTTGACTTGATCCATGCATGGAATAGCACAACAGGTTGGAATAGAGACTTGGAGGACCCAATAGATTTCATAAAAAATGTACGCTCCAGAGGATCCATACCAGATGTCTCACATTCTAGGTCGGCTTCTCCATCTTGTTTTTCTGATAAGCAATGTCTTTGTTTTGAAACTATTATTAAACATTTCCATGAAGGACCTAATGCAGACCCGCTGAAGATGATAATTCAAGGAACTGCAGGGATAGGAAATTCTTACACTACTACATTTCGATCCAAAATCCGACGGTTTTTTTCGACGGCGCGTGGATTTTTTCTTTTAACCGTACCAAAAATTAGAAAGATAATTTTTTTTTTGAAATGGTGGGCATAAGCATCGCTTAAGCGACGGCTAGGCTTATAAGCGTCTCTTAAGCAACAGCTATCCTCCTAAGTGTCGCTTAAGCGATGGCGCATAAATTGTTCCTATTCCTACTTCAATTTTGGGTTTGATAAAGCTCTATTGATTGATACAAAGGATTGCGTTTGCACCATAAGAGCTCAAGTTACCCTTAAATGCCCCACAGAAGAACCCCTACACTCCATATTTATTTGTGTTAGGCACTTTCAACACCCTAACACCTAACTACTTGATATTGATACCACATTCTTTGAATAAGAGTCTGGCTTTTTCTACCAATATGGGCACATTCATAACTTTGTATTCAAATAGACCTTTGTTTCTTACACCCCAAAGCACAAAATAATGAAGCGTAATATAAGATAGATATGGATTAGTGGAAAGCCAGTGCATGAAACATTGTTCAAAGGATGCATGAGTCCACCAAATAATTCATTTTAGATTTCCAGTGATAGCCTGGAAGACCTGCTTTGAGAAGTAACACTCAATAGACAAATGATAAATTGTTTCCTCATTCATCTTACACAAAATGAATTGTTTGGAACCATGGAAATTCCACTTCACTTCATCATCCCATGTTAATATTTTATTTGATAACATTAACCAAACAAAAATATTAATCTTCAAGGGGCTTTTAAAATCCCATAGAATTCACCACTACTTTATGTAAACTTTATATTAGTATGGAAATTATCATTTGTGTCACTAATGTATTTTCTTTGTGTGTACCAAAAGTCAATCTCACTCAATCATTAGGAGATATGTATAAATAATGAAAAAGATAAGAATACAAACCTTTATGCATGCATACTAACTAATATACCATCCTAACCTTTATGCATGCATACTAACTAATATACTAACCTAACCTTTATGCATGCATACTAACAAACATACCATTGAAAATATGAATTTAAATGACATTTGGGCGAGGGAGAGAGAGTGAACAAATGCTTTATTAATCCAATGGAAATGAGATAAACTAACTAATATCACCTAAGGAATGGCTTGTAAATGTGGTCTCCATATTTATCCATAAGAATGTTGTTTGTTTCTTCAAATATGTTCTTTTTATTGAGTAGTAGTCAAGCAACAATTTCCATTATACAATCAACACTTTGAAGATGAATTTGGGTAGCATGAGGCCAAGGAAAGGCAATAAATGTGAGTGAAAGCAACACATTATTACTCTTTGGCAATATTGGTAGGGGAACCTTAACACACATTTTTTATTATTAAATTCATTGAGAATACATGTATTTTAGGTGAACATTGGGCTTGGAGGTGAATCGATCTCAATGTGAACACAAGAAATATAGATATATGCACCCATTTGAATGACTTGACTAAAATAATGGCATAGTATAATATTAGTGAGAGAATAAGGGTGACTAGTATGGGTTTAAATTTTCCTACAAAGATCTTGAGGCAACCTCACATAAACTTGGTTGCAGAATTGCACAAATAATGTCAATATAGGAATCGTGTGGGTATTCAGGGATTACATACATACGTCATTGGAATAATAAATGGAAAGTTGTGTTACCTCTTTGATGGTCAAGCTACAATTTGAATTTTATTTGTGGTATGAAATTGGCATGTAATCCATGCTTTGGAGTGTATTAAGTGAAACTAATTCTTGCTTGAGATGTTTATCAGGTGGATGATAATAGATTCCCCTAATTTTGAGAGGTTAGGCCATTATTGTATAACTGAAATACATTATCTATTTCTTTCCATAACCTTACAAAGAGAGAGAGAGAGATAAGATTGGACGGAGAATCACAATGAAGAAGAAAATTTGTCCATAAAAATGTGACAAGGTGATAATATATGATAGTTCTTAGAAAGAGGTGGGAATTCCCATACTCATGTAATAGTCAGTTTAAGTACAATATGGGACCATGGCTACATAAATGGATCTAGGTCATAATACATCTATTTTTTTCTTTTGTTTGAATTGGTTACAAAAAAAAGTTTCCCTACATGGCATACACATACATCAAAGGAGGCTTAAAACATGTAGAGCTAACTAGATGCACTACTATAATGCAAGGATCAAACATCATACATTTTCATTATATGTTCCCTAGCATAGCTGACCGAGGCATATTTAGGTGATAGCCGATGGTATATAAAATGCCGAGTAACATTTATGAGAATTGGACTTTCTAGTCCCTATTCTGGCATTCAGGGTTAGGATCTCCAATTATTTTCCCGAGTCGATAGAGGGTTCGATCTGCAGAAATGGTGCTGAAGTTTCTGAACAAGAAAGGATGGCACACCGGGATCCTTCGCAACATCGAAAACGTATGGAAAGCCAAACAGAAACATGAATCCGAGCAGAAGAAACTGGAAGAATTAAGAAAACAGATTCAGGATGAACGCGAACAGAGTAAATTTCGTCAATTACAGGAATAGGCCGGTCTCGTCCCGTAAGTGTTCTGCCAATTTACCCTAATTTTTTCCTGCTAGCTTTGCATATTTCATTTTTTTATTAATTGGGTTTAATTTCCTTAAAATATGCATTTTTTAGTAGTTCTGGCTTGTTGTTTTTAGTTCTGGCTAGGCACATAGGGTTCTCAGGGTTTTGATTTCCTTAGTTTCGATTCCAGTAAACAGGAACTTTTGGAGTTTCTATATGATTCTGGACTAGCCGTGGGTAGAAGCAATTCTGGCAACTTCCCACTGGGTAAGCTGGTGGAGCCGCAAAAGAATGAGATGGAGAATGAACTGAGCAACCAATACCCAACCTCCAAGTAGAGCACTCCAATAAGATGGTCTACAAAGCAACCATTTAAATCCTAAAGCTAGGGTTTGACTCCTCTAGATAGCCTCCCTTTGAGAAATTCCCTCCATGAAGCACTTGACAAATCCTTCAAAAGATGGAATGACCTCCTTGAGAGCGATGGAAAGGCATCTCCAAATGGAAACACTCCAAGGAAGAGTGGTCTCTAAGGAAGGGGTGAAGTCTAATACTAGTGTTTTGACCCCTAGATATTCTCAAAAACTATACAAAACATCCCTAAAGTGGATGGCTCCGATAGATGCATGAAGTGATGAATAGGATCTTTCCAAAGTGGAATGCTCAACCTCAAAGTCATGAAGAAGTGCACCAAAAACCCTCCAAGATTTGCAGAATGATCAAGAACAGGCCTCCCAAGAGGGACGTTTCCATCAAATTCGAGGACTACGGCATTTTAAGGTGGACTCCCTCCCTCAAATCAACACCCAAAGCTGAACACTCCTCCTGCCAGGTTGGAGAATGACTCCAAAAGGTTGATGACCTACCTAAGCAAGGCATGAAAGTGGTGAAAACGTCAAACAATATAACATCCTTGAGTGCTAAAGACCTCAAATAGGTTAGACCACTCTCCAAGATAAGATGATCCATGCTGAGAAACTCTGTTGAGAATAATCTGCTGTCACATAATCTTCCTTTGGCCTCAATACTACTCAAAACCCTGCTCAATGTAGCCCTTGATTATGAGTTCTACACTAGAATCTATTCCTCGTAAACCCTCCACAGTTCTTTCAAGACATTCTGCATTGGTCTATGAAGGAAACAAATCCAATATTTGGCAACAGATCTGATTCAAAAAACAAAACAAAAATAGATCAACAATTATGTGGTTCTGAAGTGATTCAGATGTAAGTGTCGTTATGACCTTATGCAATTCCGGTTTCTTTGATTGAAACTAAACTGGGGTGGAGTGGATTGAATTGTGTGGAACTAGAGTGAACTAGATTGAACTCCCATTGAAACCGAGGATAACTAAAGGTCCAGTAAATTCAACAGTAGCAACCCAAGTAGGGTGCACTCCTCCAAGTGTAAAAGTGAGCAAGTGGGGACCACCATGGAAAGCTAGGGATCCTTCTCAAAGAATACATCCTCTTGTCTTGAACAACTGCACCTTAGTCAACAAGTCACCGTAGGAAATAAGGAGCACACT
Organism: Pseudotsuga menziesii; assembly: GCA_001517045.1. Lineage (NCBI taxonomy): Eukaryota > Viridiplantae > Streptophyta > Pinopsida > Pinales > Pinaceae > Pseudotsuga > Pseudotsuga menziesii. The sequence continues at coordinate 12,852 of LPNX011102369.1, forward strand.
TATTGAACAACTGCACGTTTTGCCATCATTGTTGTCATTTTGTTCCTGTAGTTTTTACACTAACATAAATAATAGGTTTACTATTCTGTTGAGAATGTGTTTTGAATCAGAGGAAACAAGCACAATGATTATCTCTTGTGTGCATACTGCATACCAATAGAGGAAATTGCCATGTTTTGTTCAGGTTGACTGCAATGAGAGGTTGCATCTATTTGCATTTTCCGATTATGTGCTTTTATATGTTGGCATGCATAGGTTTTACCGGTGCTCGGATGGGGTTCTATGTAGGAGAGGATAGAAATATATGCCCGTAAATGTTTTGGGCACTTGTGCAGGTTGCATGAGAGATAGTTCTTTATTCTCTTATGCAAGGAATGGATATAAGAGCATAGTTTTTATAGATTTGGAATGTTTTCATTTGCACAACTGTGCACACAAATTGGGGGGCAAAAGGTCCTTGATAAGTATATTTGTGTGTATCCTGTTAATTTTGATATTTTCTTTCTTTGCTTTGTTTGCAGACTTGTCCGTTGTTACTTCGGGTTTTTACCAAGGTATGTGAAAAGTACTTTATTTTAAGCATTTATTGGATAAATAAGTCCCTAGAGCTCTCAGGTTTGTCTATTTAAACTCAGTGTCCAAGGTGACATAGGTTTTGGTTTTTAGGAAAATGCTCTTAGCCAGAGTCTTAATGTCCTGGACCCTAGTTAGCTTTCCAGTCCTGTATTTTATAATGCATCTATGAAATGAATTGAATGCTCATAGAGAACACATTCAGTTAAGAATTTGAGGTGATGAGTTTGTAAGATGCATCCCAGCTTCTGCTAATAACTGTGGAGCAACTAGCATGTTTTTATAGATAGGAAATAATCCATGCAATGATTTATATGTTGCATACAAATAAATTTTATGTTCTGGTTCTCTCTAAGCTCATGGGAGAGAAATGCAAAATTTGCCTTGTAAATCTCCCACCACCTTTCTGGTTGAAATATCAATGTTAACCCACACACCCTCTCCATCATATCGATCTTCTTCCCAAGGCCCTTTAAAAGAATAATAATTTGACTAATAACCAATGAAATACTAAGGGTTAAGCCCCATGTGGGATTTGTCTATGAGTTAGCTTTTATCACTTGTGGGATGGTCGGCACAGGTTTGCATCTATGAATTAGGGAACATTGGGTGATATACTTTTGTGCTTCACAAGTCCATTCCCTTGTTTATCAAGCAAATGGGCTTTCACTCATTGAGCCAATCTAATCGTTCTTAAAACATATAAATTATTCATCTGTAGCTCCCACCAGAGTTTCACCTAGTGCCAAGTTTCTCCACATATTTCTAGAGTGTTGTGTCAATGGGATGTGATTTCTTGCTTTTTCTGTAGCACCGCCTCTCTCTCCATATTTGCTCCTCACTTTTCTGCTACCCAACCGAGGAAAATGGAGCCATTTGGTTCCTTGGAGAAGACAAGAAAAAAATTCTGATTTTCTTGTGCCCAAGCAAACAATTGATAAGTTCATCTTCTCTCGTACTTTCCAAGTTGCAAAAACATCCCCTTACCCATCTGTCATACAAGATACCCTCTTATAGCTGCCAGGTGCTTGCAAAACTTGCTACTGCAATCTCCAATTGTAAAGGATGGGCCACCTCAATTCCCCCTAATGCATCTCTTGCTCTGAAAAATTGCTCAATTGTATACAAAAACCCTCAAGAGAGAGGGTAGAAGATACCACAGCTGCACTTCCTGGATGAACATGTGATGGGAAACCATGCAACGAGGAGCTCAGAAAAAGTTTGTTCAGGTTCCCTGTGTTTTCTTTGCTCACAATTCCTCTAAACTTTGTCAGAGTTCCAAGTACAGACTCTATAAGCTTAAAGTTAGCTCCTAGCTTCCCCAACAGCTATTCCTACTTTGTCATGTCATAACTTGCTTGAAGCAGCAAATTTAGTGAGAACAGTGCATCATCTTCGCATTCTTTTCCATCAAGAACAAAAAGCACAGCTTTTCACAGTGCCCCGACATGCATGCTCAAAAGGGATGTCAATATTTTCAGCAAAATGCTTCTCTGCCATTTTGATTTTTTCAAATGCATTTGAAGAATGAAAAGCCATGAGAAGAACTTCCAAATGAAATAGGGATGGAAGAATTGCACAAACTTCTTGGATATTTAAGCACCCTGAATATGTAGCTTTCACTTTCTCAACAATAAAACCAGCGTAGCCTTTGCAGACTACTATAGGTGACTGATTATGCTCATGACAGTCCATATTTTTTAAGATCCATGGTTGTTCCTCATGAAAGTCACCCAAAGAAGTGCCCATATTTGTTGTAGGTGACTGTGTTTTACCACTTTTAGGGCCGTTGTGTGAAAATATGCCTCAAAATGCCCCTTTGAAGGTTGGTTTACAGATAATAAGTGTACAAACCAAGGTTAAACAAACTTGATGTTTATTGATTATTTTAGATTCATTATACTATTTTTTTGATGCAAACTGCTACTCTACTGTTGGTCTCACAGAGGCTACCATCGTTGAGTATTTAAATACAATTTTATTGCAGAAGGAACAGTCAAGTTGCCTTGGATGGCCTTGTCACAGTCTAAAACTTCTTGAGTCTTAGTTGAGGCTAAGTTTCATCAAAGAGTCCCCATTTATACAGAAGGAACAGTCTTATCAATCTTCAATTCTCCCACCTGCCTAACTGGTTTGATGTCTGCTACAGACTTACAGCCTGCAACTAAAGCTCTAACCCTGGAAATTATTTGAAAAGGAGGATTGTATTCTACTTAAAAAATGATGTAATTCCTTGCGGCCAGATCTCCCAGCAAATGATACATGGAAGTGCTTTTAACTCTTAATTATTTTTGTCAAACCATTTTTTCAAATATTCATCTATAGAATTACTATTCCAATCATTTTGAACACCAGTGAGGGAAACTCCACATAAAAGACATATACTTGGACCCTAGCTACCATTCTTTTGGATGTTTTCTTAAGTCAACTTAATTTTTTAAGGATGTGTGATTCAATCAATAGTTCGGTCAGACATTGCAATATCGTTGGAATTTTTTTGCATGTGCTAATGGTACTGCTTTTGTTGTTCAGAGTTTGTAAGTGTTGTCACCAGACTTGTGCATAGCTCTTATACATGTGATATTTTTCTGTTTCAATAGAAGTTTCTTGTTTTATCTGTTGGATGATTTGCTAAATGACAGTTGTTTTCTTGTGTCTTGTAAATGAAAGTTAAATCTTTATTTTGCATTTATGTTCATGTAGTGCCCGTATATGGACTTGCAACTTCAATGTGAATGATATAGATGATCCACACACTCTTCCCAATGCTGATATTATTGCAGGACCAATTCTTTTTGGTCATAATGCTCGAATTTGGGATTGCTACATCTCTGATAATGTAAGTATCTACCTTTTCTTTCTCTGTTGTTATATTTTTACACTTACTCTGCTGGGCCACATTGAGAGCATAATGGCTGTAATGTATAACTTGACATACCAAATTTTCATGTCAGTATGTTAATATGGGATATTGATGGAGGACTAACTGAAGATAACTGTTTGGGCTATGACTGTTTGATACTATTCTTGGATTTGTGATGAAATTAATAAATGATTTATAGTTTTCTTTAGAAGACCGAGAACTTGTGGGGTGTTTTGAAGACAATTTACAAGTGTGTGAAAGATAATAGGGATTGAGTTGCAAATTTCCCTTCGGAAAGCCTCAGTTGTAAAAAGTTGTTGGTAGTGAGCTACAAGGAATTACCTGGCAGGTGAATGGCACCAAGAGGAGTCAAATCCGTGTAAGCTGGGATTTCTTTATCCTTCATTGGGAGAGGAGTTGGAAGCTGGGATTTCTTCTCAAAGTATCCTAGAGTGAATACCAGGCTGCTAGGTCTTTTCTGAAGTTTTCTTAAGCATAGTAGCAGGAAAAGGAGTAAAGAAGAACTTTTTGTGATGGCAATGTAAAATCCCAAATTAAATTCTTGCTTACCATCTGAATTTTCATTTATTGCTCAAAGCAAATGCCACCAATGATAAGCAGTATACTCCACAAGGACCAATTCATGTGCTGAGACATCTGTGATGCAGGGATAAGTTCTATCAATGATTTTCTATTTCCTTTGTAAGTTTTTGGTTGTCATTGTTCCAAATACTAGAATTCTCAACGCCATTATTTTTGTTATACAAGATAAAGTTTGATGTGAGGAAGGTTCCATACAAAACTAAGTCAGGCAAATACTACAGTAATTTGCTCCACCATTATGAGCAATTGCACTTTTTTCAAGTCCAAGAACCCTTGGTTCCTCCTCCAGGTATGCTGGTATAATTCATACGATATTGCTTCAGTTTGAAAATATACCTTGTTTGGGTTGAAAATATTGCTTCAGTTTGAAAATAACAAATTCAATTTCATAGTTGTTATATAAGAAGCAAATAGACATCTGCATACTTCATTCATATACAAACAAATAATTCATTGAAGCTCTGTTTTGGAGCAAGGACATTCCAAGGGATGAATTGCTTGGCAGTGCTTTGCTACTGAGTGGAAATAACTTAATGGCACCTCCAATTCTAAGTGTAATTTTCAATTCACAATAGTACCTCTTTGTATGTGGATATAGCGGTTTACTATTATATCAAAAAATGAAGAATTAAAGTGTCATGCCTTAAGCAGACTGGTCTGATGTGCAAATATATTTTACCTTTCAAGCTCTTTTTTGCTAGGCTGCACTTAAGTTGGTTATTTTAGTTTTTGGTTCTTAATCTTTGTTTTAAGCTGGCAGAAACAGTGCTTATAGATAAGATTGGAGAGATCATATACAAGTTACAACTAAGCTGTGTGATGCAGGAAAAGAGGTAAAATTTCTAAAATATGTAAAGTACTGAAACTTGCATTTTCAAAGCTGTAGGAAACAGGAAAGCTATGGAAACATCAATAAGTTTTCTTTAACTAAGTGCCAAGCAAGAACCACCTATGAAGAGGTGTACACTTCATATACTTTATAGGAGTGTGTGACCAGCTAGCCTGACTTAATGGTCATCATGGCTTCCGCTGTTTAACGCTTCCCTTGCAAGGATGTGTTTGTCAATGAAGGGGAAACATGTCACTTTTTTGAGGATTTGATATTAGAACATGAACTTGTGATTTTTATTGTCATACAGTAGATTGGTTACGATTACTGAAACACTTTTTGGCTTTTCTATACAGAACATTATGCATCAGGCTACTTCACAGAGAATACACTATTATGGGCTGAGGGCAGAGATAATTGGATGCCACTAACCAAATATAACCAAATAGATGTCAATGAATTTGAAGGCTATGGTACTGGAGTAAAATATGGTTCAGTTACTGTGCCATTTTATGCCACGAAAAAAGTTGCATCATATTTCTTAGAAGTTTCTGTGATTATGGAATGCCCCTTTGAATATGGGAGAGTTTTATTAAATAGATTTCAGGCCGGTCCTAAAGGGGAACTTGTTTCACTATCTAATGTGTAAAAAATTGATCTAGTTGCATCTGTTGAAAAGAGATCAAACACGTAAGCTAGAATTTGTGCTAGTGCATTTTAATGTGCATTTTAAGCAAACCTCCCATCGTCTACCTTCAGAACTTGATTTACTAGGTGTTCTTCAAGTTCGATGGATAAGGAATGCCTCATAAGAAGTTCATGTAACAGGTAAAGCATGCTCTGTGAAAATGTTCAAGGAAGTGTTTTTCATAGGACATATCTAAAACACCAGCCCCCTCCATTCTTTCATCAACTGAAAGCTGTGGCTATAGCATTCGTAAAAGAGCACTGACATGTTCTTCATTAAGTTGGTGACAGGCTTCTTTGTAAATAGAAGAATGCCAATCTGGAGAAAATATGCACTCTTTAATAAAACTAAGCACTTCAACAGCTCCTTGTAAAGGAATATTACTAGATTCAGAAAAACTGTCATTTGCAGAGCAGGGCTGTTCATGTCCATCAAAGATGAGTACTACTTGCCTGCTAGCCTCTGAAAACAGATCTCCAAAGAGAGCATCATCTTCATGCCCGCTTGCAGATTCTGCATCATTTAC
>LPNX011102369.1:29930-68563 GCA_001517045.1 Pseudotsuga menziesii
TGAAATGTGACAAATGCTATGTCATATTGTCACAGTTTGCGAGGGTTTCATGTCACATCTTTGTATGTTTTGCGACACAATACATACTATAGAGAAAAATGTTGGTTATGTCACATTGTGATGTCGAACATCTTCATTCTAATAATAATCAACATATGTTCATTTCGTACATCAATAACATGGTATGGAACATTGTGGCTAGGTTACATTATGAATCTGTCTGTTATTAGGTTAGTTTATAACATGTGAATAATAGATATTGGATATAATAACTTCATGATATGTTTCTCATATATACTATACAGAAAAACATTGTATTAATAATATTTTATGTATATTATGTTTTATATTAGTTAAATAATATAGTAATTAATATATTTAATATTATTATTTATATACTATATTTAAATAAACAATATTATTTCTATTAACACTTTGTAGATATGTCTATGGGCGCACCCTTTACTAGCAACAACCACATTAAATTAATAATGTGCCTCGATACGCCGATAGGCGTAAATTTAGGCACATACTTTTTATATTAATGTTTTTCCCTATAGTATGTGCTTAAATACCCTCAGGAAATTGCAAGGCACGCTTTATTAGTGCATTAAGCTCGACGGGTGGAAGGACTTATAAGCCCTGTATACAGCCTCATAAGAGCCTATAATAGTTACTAGCAGGAACCGTAAACTAGTATTTAACCTCTCGCAGTGGCGGCAACTCAACCAGGATTATACCTCTTGGGCAGTTTTGTTATTCCAAGTTCCAACCTCATCCACTAACCTCTTTTCCACTTCTAACAAACCTCACTACTACTCTTGCTAATAAACAGATTCAATATTTGTTGCGTAGGCTCCTACATTCAGCAAGCAAGCTAGCCATGAAGAAGGGTTGACCTTGAAGGAAGGGTTTCGAGGTGGAGAAGTACAACGACAAAGCACATGTCTCAAATCTACCTTACCAAACAATGTGCAATAACATCTCCTATTTACCTTTATAAACATTAATTGAGAACAAATACCTTGAAGATTTTAATCGTGAGCTTGAAATCACAGCCTTAGTCGTCACTCGTTCTGCTATCTATCTCGGTATCTTCTAATGGCGAACGGACGAAACCAAAAAAAGTCTCACAGCATAGGTAATATTGAATTAATGGAATTTTCACATTTTAGAAAATACACTGCAATTCAAGAGATTTTAGTGATAATATTCTTCAAAAATGAACTAAATTACCTTATTTTCAGCGTCCGACCGTCAAGCTCCTAGATCTTGAAGCTCCTGCACAAGACTTTGAGGATGTTACATCCGCTCTCTTTCTATTTTCTCTCTAGAGCTAGAGCTAAAGAAAGAGCAAGAGCAAAGGAAAGGGTTAGGGTTTGCAGGCTGGTGTATTTTTTCTAAAAGGGTAAGAATCTTCGTGACAAAGGATCTAATCACTAAATCGGGGGTAAGGCTCGCGAGAAGGAAGGGAATAACTTATCGTAGACTGCAGTGGATGGAAGGAACCATTGAGTACCAACTTCCCACTTTCGAGAGCAGAGGAAGGCAGGAGTGGGCATTGGGCAGTGGGGAACAAGCCTTTTTACACCTTCTCCACTTGAACCCACAGGGCAGGGCTCTTACAGTCTTACTAACTAATAGTTTTTGGGGCTCTTACAATCTTCTCCACTTGAATCCACAGGGCAGGGCTGCGTGGCTCTTATAGTGTTACACTAGAGTCCAATTATCAATACATTATACTCCACTCAGTCTTGACTCTCCAAATTCCATTCCATTGTTCACACAACGCCTAGCGGCATTCAATGGCATTCACTGCAACTAATAGTTTACCATTAACCGATGGCCCATGACATTTATTTGAATCAAAATTCACGTAGATGGTGCACCATGTCACCATTCCAGCCCTGCCATGTGGACAACACTTTTTAAGAGGCTTAATGACATTTTGGTGGAAAATTAAATAGTCAATTTGCTGTTTAGACGTAATGACGTTTTGATTGAAAATTAAACCATGAAATGGACGTTTTACAAAAAAAATGTTGGTGTATTTTAACCAGTATTTGACAATGAAAATGAAAATGCTCATAGATGGGAAAATGCCCGTCAAATTCCAACTCTGCTTCCCAAGCTTGCTCCGGCAGCTATCACCAGATTTTCTCGTCCATGACTTCGTGCAATATTGGGCAGTGGCACAGACTGCGTCTATGAAGATACACGTTCACGGTTCCGGCCATTTATTTCTCTATATTCCCCCTGCGACCTGTGCCTATGCCATACATCCATACAGGTTGCGGAACGAAGACATAACCACGGAGGAGCTGGCGGCTCCGCCCTACGGCTTCCGTCTTCAGCTATCACCTTTAGGATATACGAAGCCCGGGATGTTTTAGTGATGTTCAGAGGAATACCTGGGCACATACCTCCAAGCTATCGGATGGCTAAATTCGTCGAAGGATGCCTCGCGGTAGTTATGAAATCAGTGTATTCGTTATTTCCAGGACGCCATCGGTGTCCCCGTGCTTTCTGTCGACCAACACATGCCAGCCAGCCAGCCCAGCGCCGTCGTAAACCGCAGCGAGCGCTTCGATCTACTGGAATGGCTGGACTAGCAGTGGGCAGCCTCGGTGGCCTATGTAGCGTTCGGCAGTGAGGTATTTCTATTGGGACACCAAATCCATGAGCTGGTGCTAGGGTTGGAGGCGAGCGGGTTCCCTTTCCTCTGGTGTCTTCGTTTTCCGCGGTATTCAGACGTCGGTGGCCGAGACGATGGTTTGGGGTTCCTTCTGCAAGGATGCAGATCCTCTCGCATTCGTCGATGGTTGGTTTCTGAGCTATGGAGGATAGAGCTCCGCCATGGAATAACTGAGCTTCGAATGCCCCTCATCTTTCTCCCCTTCAACTTGACCAAGGCTTGACTGCTCGGCAAATAGCCGCTGAATTGAACGCGGGATCGAAATAGAAAAGGGAGACGATGGATCTTTTATGAGAGAAAACATATGTACAACACTAACAATGGCAACGGCAGGCGAGGAGCGAAAGACGTTGAAATCAAATACTGCGAAGACACGGGGTATTATAGCAGCCAATAAGCAGCAGCATTACATCCATGATTTCATTCAAAAGCTTGTATAGTTAGCTGAAGACTACAAGAAGAAAAGCATTATAGATCAAATAGAGTAATCGACTGAAGCATCAATACAAGTTTAGAGAAATCTGGGTCATTAATGCTTCTAGTAGTGTTTTGATTTGATTGGTGCTAGTGGTATGGAATGGGAATGCCATCCTCCTTATCTGTTATGGGAATGCCATCCTCATCTCGATTGCAAGTTGGATGAGCAGAAGATATTTACAAAAGGTGTATGGAATTTTTTTTTGCAGTTTATGGAAAATAGTTTGATAAATTGTCTGTAACAAAAAGAAAAAAACTGACTAAATTGAATTATAATTCATGATTAGATTTTATTATGCTTCAGGTTTGTTGTTTATATATATATATTTTCAAGTGTTTAAAGACTATAACTAATTTTTTTAAGTTTATGGAGAATACTTTGATAAATTGTTGGTAACAAAAAGAAAAAAACTGACTAAATTGAATTATAATTCATGATTAGATTTTATTATGGTTCAGGTTTGTTGTTTATATATATAAATTTTCAAATGTTTAAAGACTAGAACTAAATTTTAACAAATTATTGGTATCACACAAACAAAATATGATTCGCTTGAATTATAATTTATGATTTGAATCATATTCATGTTTCTTGTTTTTAATTTTTTTTTTTAAATGTCTAAATAATATGAAAAGATTTTAAACAAAACATGACTAGATTGAATTATAATTTATTCTTAGAATCATATTCATGCTTCTAGTTTTTATATATATATTTTAGTGTATAAAGAATATCAATAGATTTTACGAAATTATTGGTACATAAAAACAAAACATGACTAGATTCAATTATGATTCATGATAAGATTGAATTGCTATCATGCTTTTTATCATCAATAACTTTAAGGAATTATGTAATTGCCTCGTTTTTGAAAACTGTGAAACATCATACACGATTTTTATTAAATTGAGTAGTTGCCCTGAGTTTTAACACCTCAACCTCTTATTGTGGCAAATGCTTTTTCATTTTTCTTGCTCTAACACAATCAATAACAAGCATGCACGCTCTCACAACCCTACAGTGCACATTAGCGAAGGACCTCCACTCCCTGACTAACCTGCACACCTGCTCGATCTGGCTCCTAGACGTGCATTTGAGTAATCTAGATGCATGTATGCAACACTCCACCTAGAGTTGGAGCCTCAGAGTTATCAAAACATAAACAATTTAAAACTTCTAGTAATTTGTGATTTCTTTTAGCTTTTTATTTTAGTTTTTTTCATGAATCTGTTTTTTCATTCAATCGCTATTGTTTTCTATTATTTCTCTTCGACTCTGGCTTAGTATGTTGCATTAACACGGTACTCTATGTTTTCTAGGAAGCTAGAACTTTGAAGAAGCTTCTGCAACTGCTGATTGTATGTCATATGGACCAACGAAGATGGGCAAGGAAACATGTTCACTAAATCTCAAGAGTTGAGGAAGGCATCCTTGCCTTTCAAGCATAAAGCAATGACGTCATGGCCATCCGTGGAGTATCATAGGAGCCGAGCCAAATCCTTTTTTTAGTTGGGTTCACGACTCAGACACCCATTTACCCCATCCACAAGGACGGGCGCCTGTGTAGATCGAATAAGATCTTGTTCCTTCTGCTTCATTGCAAATTCTCTTCTTATTCTCATGCTCCATATTGTTAGATTTTGATGCAAATTGCATCTCTTCTCTTTCTTGTATTTTAAAGTGAAACCGATCTATTAGGTCACCTTATTCTCATGCTTCATATTGTGAGATTTTGATGCAAATTGCATCTCTTCTCCTTCTTCTATTTTAAAGTGAAACTGATCTAATAGGTCGCCCGAGGATCTGACAAAAATTCAACACAACCCGCCCCTAAGAAATTTGTGTGTCAATCATTGAGCACTACATGTCCTAAAGAAATTTGTGTTATAGTAGAAAGGTAAATTCTATTCCAACTTTATGGGTTATTTAATGTCAACCTACTTTACCTCAGAACTCATATTTCTTTATTATCAAATTTCTTTAGTCAGAAAACTGATGGCACTATTTGAATTTGAATTATAAAAAAATTCTACTGATAGTTTGTTTAATACAATGCTGATTTCACAATCATCATATTTTCAAGCCAATCATTTCCCTTTCATTGCTACTTCTAGTGGTTAGAATTACAATACTAATTCTTTTCCTTACATGTTATTAATAAACTTTGAATGGTTGAACTTATAATTAGCGGTAAAATAAGTGTCAGTTTAGAAGGGTATGAAAATTCAAATTCGATCGTGTGCATAAAAATATTTAATGTGCATGAATGGACTTCACATCCAACTAAATGGTTTTCAAATATGATTTTGGAGTTTGCTCGTTCCCATATAATGTTTGTTATTTTCACTCAAACTTAGCTATCCAAAGGAGCATTCTGATATTGTATTGTAAGTCGTCCAAAGAGCACAGGGATGCCATCAAACGTAGAATGCTCGAAACACAATAGCATCAAGAAAGAATAAAAAATGGCACAATGAAGCATATATGCACATTCTAGAAGTTAATTTGCACAAATGGTTTCCCACCACTTTTATAAACTTTAATTTTAATGCAATCACGAGGACATAGGAGGCCATGTTGTGATCAAACTTTGTGAGGTTCAAGTTTGAGGTTCCCAATGTCATGCATGACGGAGAAGTTTCAAATTTGCTCATTTTCATGTTTCACTTGGCCATTTGTATTTCAAAGCACGTCATCCACTTTTGCAAACAGAGTAATTTAAAATATGATAACTTTTTGTTTGACAAATGTCTAGGGTATTTCACATCTATACTTGTTCATATGGTTGGGAGATACTTTCCTGCCCAATGATGACGAAACAAATAAAAGTATAATGCAGAGGGTCAAAAAATTAACTAAACTGCATGAACGATTTCTCCTAGGCTATTATGGAAGCATCTGTGAAGCGACATAGAAGGAGACGAGATGCTTAAATGCAACACCACGGTGTAGCGAAGGCACGCCTCCACTAAGAAACGAAGGCTGACATAGAATTGGACATACATAACTAGAGGAGTACCTAGGCAACGTGTTCTTGGGTTTCTGCGCCTTTGCATAATGCCTTCAAAACCCCCATCACACACATTTCTCTTGGTCAGGAAATCCGATTTGAGATTGAATAACTTCTTTAATATTGCAGCGATGGATGAATGCTTAAACTAAGATGATAGCTATGGTTTGCTAGGCCCATATACCACTAGGACAACATATTTTACCAAATTTTATCAAGATAGTTTTACCTTTGAGCATGAGGTATCTTAATTATGTATGTAACATCCCTTCAACGAAAGGTCCAAAATGTAACTCACCTAGAACTAAAAAGATTGTATCTTTGTGAAAAGAAATTACTTTAAAAGTTATGGTAAATTTTTATGTTGTTGACCTAGGATTGTCAAAGATGATTGTAATTGTATATTTTATTTGTAAATCATTAAACGAAGAGAAACCTATCCAAAGAAGACTGTTAAAGAGTGTTCAGTGACCCATTAGGAGGAATCATCTGTTGTAGAAGGAAAAAATGACAAATGGAAGCAACTACATTCACTTTCTAGCCATTGTAGGAGGCAACATCCCTATAATTGTGGTCATGTTCCCAAGAAAAGAAGAATCGAGGAGGTGGCTCATTTAATTTGAAATCTAACCCAAAGACATAGAAAATCTTATATATACCATCGAATGAGTAGGCGACTCACTACATTCTAAGCAATTAGGGTGAGATGGTTTTGGTAGAAACTGAAAAGTTAGGCACACAAGAGGAATTTGACGAGGGGAAAATTAAAGTGAGTTCCTAGAATGTTGACTGCAAATGTGACTCCTAAGTTATAGAGAGGACTTATTAGGATTATATATACCATCTTCATCGTGGTGGTTAAGTGAACATGCTCGGGGGTCCTAAAGCAAGTGGTCTTCGCTACTTTCAGGAAACAGTTGGGAGGAACGGTCTTCATTGGGTGTTTGTCCACTTAAAAAGTGATGAGGTTCTATAATTGTTACTCATTCATTATCTTTTTCTGTTTATTACTCATAGATATATGAATAATGAAAGCTTCTAGAATTATTATTGTTCTTCGAAATACAATAAAAAAGTTTAATTTCCTATAATTTACAAGTTAAATATAGAAAAATGGATGCTACTGTTTGTATAGATCTCATGATAGAAATGGTAGGCTATCTTATATTTATATAAATAGTTTCACCGTGATATTATGTAGTATACTGAAGCAAAAAAAATAAACCCACATATTTCGAATTATGCCACAATGAAGATAATTATTAAATGATGATATTTTACAATAAGTAAGAAGACTTTTTATAGGTGAAATGCACCGTTTCAATGAAATGGTGTGACCCTATGTTTCATCATAACTAATATTACATTTAATATTAAAATAATTACTCATAAATATTTAGATAGATAACATTGTCGTCGTCTTTTAGAATTCTTTGTCCTCAAAGTGAGGGTAAGGATGGATATTGTTGATGAAACTGTTCTGTCTCCCATGATGCGTCTTCATGTGGAAAATTCTTCCACGTAATGAGATATTCCTTGAGTGTTCGAGAACGAAGCCTTCTTTCTTTGGTTGCAATGATTTCCTCTCGTTCTCAAATAATCATTCCTTCATCATCTAACATAGGAAGTATTGTTTGTATTGTTTGATGTTTCCCAAGAATTTTTTTGAGACATGATGCATGGAAGACATTGTGGATATGGATTTTATTAGGTAATTGTAATTTATATGCAACTTGACTAATCTTCTTGGTAATCTGATATGGTCCATAGAACTTTGGGGCCAACTTGTTTTTTCCTCCACTTTTAAGGGATACATGTTTATAGGGTTGTAGTCTTACGAAAACCCAGTCTCCTATTTCAAATTCTCTTTTGGTTCTGCGTTGATCGAGTTATTGCCTCTTACGGTTTTGTGCCATGACTAAGTTATCCTTAAGTAACTCAATCATTTTTTGAGATTTTTGCTAGTTGGTTCCTTACTTCTGGAACATTAGTGTCTTTTAGAACTAACACCTTGCAATTTGGATATTCATACCCATATATATCTTGAAGGGGGGTAATTTTTGCGGAGGCTTGGTATGTTGAATTGTACCACCATTCTACTAAGTGTAACCCTTGAGACCAATGGTTTTGTTTATCTATTACGAAACAACGTAGATATTATTCTAAGAATTTATGAACGAATTTAGTTTGACCATCTGTTTGGGGGTGGTAAGCTGAGCTCATATTGAGTGATGTGCCTACTTGTTTGAAAAATTCCCTCCAAAATTTTCCATTAAATTTCACATCTTTGTCGCTAACGATGACTTTTGGGAAGCCATGTAATTTTTATATATTTTTGTAAAATACATATGCAATTTGTTTTGTCATTTATGTTTTTTTTATTTCCATGAAGTGAGCAAATTTGGTTAATTGATTGACCACTACAAGGATCTTGTCCTTTCTTTCTAACGGAGGTAACCCATCGAAGAAATCCATTGATATATCTTCCCATTTCTGGTTTGGAATGTGGAGGGGGTGGACTAACCCTGGGGTTAAAACATGTTATATTTTTATGATTTAATCAATATGATCTACGATCTTATCTCAGAGAATAACATGCAAAACAATAATCACAAGAGACAAGAGACACAACGAGTTTTCTTGGGGAAAACCATAAAGGAGAAAACCCTGCAACTTCCTTAGAGATAGAATGAGCACCAATAGCAAAAGTAAAATCCAAAAACATGAATATGGTCTCCAACAGTTGTTCTCTCTCGCACTTGTGTGAGCTCCTCTTCTCTCACTCATGTGCTACAGTTGAGTGAGTGTGTGTGTTTCAAATAGAGAGTCTCACTCTCTATTTATACTAGTTTTCCACTTGAAAATTACTTATCACGGCCAACCTCATTAGGAGAGTCTAACAACCCTAATACCCCTCAACTATGGGGACTATTTACCCCACTTACAACAAAGGGTTAACCTCAACTAGATTGTGGGGACTATTGCCCCAATTTACAACATAGGGTTAACCTCTATGAATTCACATGAATTTATTATATTAATGATTTTCTCGATAGGACCATTAGGGTACAATGAAATGAAACATAATATATACAAGTGAATACATTCTGAAGTTACAAATACATCAACACTCCCTCTTAACTGGGAAGGGATTCTCTTTCCACAGTTCATCAGCACAAGTCTTCATCACTGGATCATCATCAAAGTTGGATCATCATTAAAGTCAGATCATCATCAAAGTTGGATCACCATCAAATCTGGATCATCATCGTCATCATTGCTCCCGTTCTCTTAAGAAAATGGTGCTATCTCCTAAATATACTCATCATAGGAAGTTCTACAGAGCCAACCATTTTTCATGTTGGTTGTAGGCCTAGCATCCATGTAGGTCTTCATCTTGAACACTTATATCTGACCATGGGAGGTCGAGCCTGCCACCATGTCAAAAAGGCCCAGCACTTACATCTAACCATGGGAGGACCAGCCTGCCACCATCGTAGAAAGGCCCAACACTTATATCCGACCATGGGAGCCCCAACCTACCACTATGTCAGAAAGGCTCAACACTTATATCTGACCATGGGAGGCCAAGACTTCCACCATGTCAGAAAGGATTAGCACTTACATATTACCATGGGAGGCCTAGCCTTCCACCATGTCAGAAAGGCTCAAAAATTACATCTTACCATGCGAAGCCGAGCCTTCCAGCATGTTAAAAAAGATCTGCACTTACATCTCACCATGGGAGGCCCAGTGTGCCATCATGTTAGAAAGGCTCAACACTTACATATGACCATGGGAGGCCCAGCCTGCCACCATGTTAGAAAGGCTTAGCACTTACATCTGACCATGGGAGGTCGAGCCTACCACCATGTCAGAAATTCTCTGTACTTATGTCTAACCATGGGAGGCCCAACCTGCCACCATGTCAAAAAGGCTCTACACTTACTTCTGACCATGGGAGGAACACATCCTGCAACCATGTCAAAAAGGATCTTGCACTTAAATCTTACCATGAGAGGAACCAATCCTACCACCATGTCAGAAAGGCTCTTAGACTCATCGGTTCTCCTTAGAAGGAAGCACGATCTGGAGAACACCAATCTTATCCCTAAAGTAATCAACTTCACTCTAGCCATTTCTAGCATAGAATCACATCAGGGATGATTACGTACAATGATAGCCTATGATCTACGCCATGACTGATTACATCCGAGGACAACCTACAGGACCATTTACGTCTAAAAAACCTACGAGCCTCACCAGGATTTTATGCTCAGACAACCTGTCTCATCGGCTCTGCTAGAACTCCCTCTTTCGAGAGATATTGATGTGGATCACAAAATGGAGCTTCACTACACCTCTCTCCAAAGTAGTTGAGCAAGTGGAAACATAGTTTTCTTCGGCTATACTCAGTGCCATGCAGGAGTCCTTCCTGCTAAAACAAGAGATCACACCTGATCACATACTGAAGCAGCACCCCCAAGTTCTCTTCTTATCAATGGCACTACCTAATATGAATACACATAACCCTCTTGGTTAATATTTTGATTCGCTTCATACTTGAGCCCATAGTCAACAATACCCTTCAAGTACCTTAGAATATGCTTTGCAATAATCAGGTGAATATGTCTAAGATATGTTAGGAACTAGCTCAATGTGTTCACAGCAAACCAAATATCCAGTCTCGTATTCGTTAGGTACATCAATGACCCAATCATGTGATGATACATAGTAGCATCAACTGAACCTGATGAAGCATCACTCAATAGCTTCAGGTTCAATGCCATAGGTTTGTTCATGGCCTTCCAGTCCATCATCTCGATCCTCTTCAGGATCTCTACTGCATGCTTCCCTTGTCCTGGGAGATTCAATATGCATTCTACCACACCTGCATGCTTAGAAAGTACTGTACCCAAGTCCTTTATCTTGAACTCAGTAGCAATTCTCCTTCTTACAACTTGAATGAGTTTCACTTTTCCTGTCATGGACAATTCATCGACATATAACATAAGCATCACTAGTATTCCACCTTCAACCTTGAAGTAAAGGTTGGAATCCTCTTTACTCGCTGTAAATCCTAGAGACATCAGTAAGCATTTGATCCTGTTGTACCATGTCGAACCTCAAGATATTCTATAGTCACTCTCTCTGAAGTGGACCATCATTATCCCTCTTCCTTTCGTACTCTATGTATTAAAACATTCTGTACTGGAGTGACAAGTAGCTTCTTCTGCTACTAATATTTTATGTATCCATCTAGGGTCATTGGATAGCAAGATCCTCTATGTTGAACCTTTTCAAAATTTATTCTCGTACCCATATGTGATCTTGTCATTCTCTATATAATTTCATCTTCAACCTTGTAGAAACGGTTAAGATATTCATTACTCTAGGTGATTTCCAAGCTCCTCATTTATGTGTTATCCCATGGGTGCCTTCTGAGCTCATACAAGACCTTCTTTAATTTGCACACATGAGTCTTCCTGTCATGTGTCTTAACTTCCAATGGCTGCAAATGTCTCTTTGTAGTATATTCCTTCTTTCTGTGAGAAGCCTTGTACTACAAATATTTCCTTGTATCCTAGGATGTTGCCATCTACTGCATGTTGGATCTTGCAGATCCATATGGAAGATACTACGTACATCCCTTCAAGTCTCTATACTGCATCCTAAACATCATTCTTCTTGAACTGGTACTCTCCTTCCCTTTATTCTTGGCTACTTCTTCATAGTTCGACGGCTCTGCATCAATGATGTCGTTCAACAGTGTCACATAACTAGAGTGTGTCAGATGCCTCTTGAAGTCTCATCATACTATTCTTCATTTTGGATTATTTTTTGAACTGTCATCACTTGTTCTTCGGGACTATTAAACTTGTCTATTGATCTACGAACAAAGAATCAATCTCATCAAATATTAATCAACAAATAACTCATGAAATGGTGTAATCGGTCTACAGGAATAGTAGCTGATTTGTATTCACATAAATAATGAATGATTACGATTACAATGTCATGCTACAAGCAAGAATGAATAGATAATTTGAATTCCTTAGGAGGTCATTCGAATTGAATGAGTGAGTCTATCTTAACTGATTGTAAGCCATGGTTCACACTCAGTTAACTACTCACCAAAACCCTAATTGACTCAACTAACCCTAACTAAAGTTGGAGTGCAATAAATGACTGAGTCTCAACTGAAAGAGATCAGAAACATGTCACAGCTCACCAACCATCAAGAGGTAGTGCTACACTGACTCCAATGAACCCCGATGAGGTTAACTGAAGTTGAACTACACATCAGAAGTTGGTGGAGGCACCCCTGTTGACTCCAGTTCATTAAATAATCATTAAATAATATATTTAATGAGAGGAGGCACCTTAACTGACTTGTTTAACAGATTGTAACCACTAGTTAGCAATTAGGTGCATTAATATCACTCAGATCACCCCTGGAGTGCTCTAGTTAGCCTCCCCAAATGTAGGCGAAGTCTAAGTTAGCCTTTTTGATTGAAGGTAGGCATGGGTGTTATTGGATGATGTCAATTAATGCTTTATTGATGTCAATTAATGTCAATTATACTTAGGATGGTGGTTTAACTAGGCCAATTTGACCAAAAAGAGTGTGTGTTGTGGTAAATTTCTCCAACACCCCCCCTTAAGCTATACTCAGGAAGAGTTAGAAAACATAGATGCATAAAAATGCTAGGGCCCCAACAACTAAGGCCATAGGTCACCCTGTACAATGATGAAACCAAAACAATGCTCAAAACAAACTAAGTGAGGAAAAGAGAGAAAACCAAGTGGGAAAAACCCCCCCTCAAACTGAACACTGAAGGTAGTCTGAATCACCCTAATGAATTCACCCCCAACAGTGAAAGGAGGTAAGTGAAATTATTTTCTAAAAATCTCTTGGTGAATATGTCTACAATCTGCTCATCAGTCGGGCAGTATTGCAGAATGATGGTCATGTCATGCACTAGCTCCCTGATGTAGTGCATGTGAATCTCTACATGCTTGGTCCTCTGCCTAGTAACTCGATCTGTGGATATCTTAATAGAAATCTAGTCTTCACAAAAGAGGACAATGGAAAAATTACTACCAAGATCAAACTCTGAAAGAATGCCTTGCAACCAAACTGCTTGGATGCAAACATTCATCACTCCTCGATACTTGGCCTCTACTGAAGATAGTGCTATGGAAGCCTGCTCTTTGCTTGAACAAAAAATAGTGCCAACACCAAACATGAATACATATCCAGAAGTTGAATTTCAATCAATAGAATCACCTGCCCAATCGGAATTTGTGTATCCAACCAACTCTAGCTTGGAGTCTGCAACATAGTGAATGCCGTAGGTCCTAGTTCCCTGAATATACTGGAGGATCCTCTTGGCTGCCTTCCAATAAAGATCATGAGGCTGCTGCATGTATCTTGATACATCATTCATGGCATAACAAATATCAGTCCTAGAATGTGGCATGTACAACAAGCTACCAATCAGCTGTCGATAGATAGTGCAATCCATGGGAGGTGTGTGTTTTCCTTCTTCAAGGATGATCCCTGAAAGGAAAGGGAATGGTGTAGGCCTGAATTCAGCCATGTTAAACTTGAATAACAAGTATGAAGTGTATTTTTAATGAGTGACCATAATCCTATCAGAATTTTGCTCGATTTCGAGCCCCAAAAATTGTTTTAGAAGCCCCAACTCACTCATTTCAAATGCATTGTGGAGGGTAGTTTTAATGGTTGAAATGGAGGAAACTATGCTACCTTTGATCAGTAAGTCATCAACATATAAAACAATGATTATTATATGACCATCATGCTGCTGTAAATACATATTTGGATCTGATTTACATCTCTGAAATTTTTGCGAGAGAAGGAAGGCATCCATCTTGGAATACCACTCTCTTGGGGCATGTTTTAACCCGTACAGTGAATTCTTTAGCTTGCAAACCAAATGTGGATCAATGATGTATCCCTTAGGCTGATTCATGTATATCTCCTCATGAATATCTCCATGTATAAAGGATGACTTAACATTCATGTGATGCACCTCCTACTGCTTCGATGCTAAAATTGCCAAAACAAGGTGGATGGAGTCCATTTTTGCAACCGGTGCAAACGTCTCATGGTAGTCCACTCCTTGGACCTAAGAGAAAACTTTTGCTAATATAATTGCCTTACATTTTCAAGTGCTTCCATCAGCAGCAACCTTTTTCCAAAACACCCACTTGCATTGAACCAATTTCCTTCCTCGAGGAAGACAAACAAGATCCGAAGTAGTGTTTTTCATAAGAGAATTCATCTCTTCATCCATGGCAACTTGCCATATCGGATCATTCCGAGCATGGTAGTAGGATTTTGGATTTGAAATAGTCATAAAATAGCAATTTTTGGACAGCAAATTATCAGAACAAGAGAGCGCAATACCTGCTCTTTGGAAATCAAACCGGGTTCTCCTTGGATCATCCATATTTCCAATGTTGTCTCCTGCAGAGGAGAGTGTCTGTTGGGCCAATGTAGGAAGATTATTTTTCCCTTTAGGTTCTGATTTAGCATCTGATGATTGCTGTACACTAATATTAGAAATCAAAGGATCCAAATCAAGGTCATCACCCCCAATTTCATCATTCAAATATTCAATATAATAGGAAGGAAATTCAACAGTTTTCTCCTTCACTAGTTCCATCTCCTGAAGAGGATCATCGAAATTAACACTTCTCTCGATGATGATCTATTTGGTCTTGATATCCAATAGCTTGAATCCTTTATATTCATTAGGATACCCAATAAACATACATTCTATTCTTTGAATTTGCAAATCCCTTCTTTTATCAAGCAAAATTCGGGCCCATGCAGTGGACCCAAACAACCGTAGGTTAGACACATCCGACTTGTGTCCGAAGTATGATTTGAAAGGAGTATTTTCTTTCATGTATTAGTGTGTAACCTTGTTATGGATGTATTCTGCAGCATGCATGGCTTCAGCCCACAAATTTGCAGCAAGCTTCTTTGACTCCAACATGCAGGTGGTCATTTCCTTGAGAGACCGGTTCTTCCTTTCCGCTACTCCGTTCTGCTGGGGAGTGTAGGGAATTGAATGCTGGACATGAATACCACTTTGGGAGAATATATAAAGAAATGTATTACTAACATACTCCCCTCCATTATCAGATCTCAAGATCTTGATCTTAATCCCAGAGGCATTTTCGATCAAGGCCTTCAATTCAGAAAATTTTTCACATACTCCTGATTTCTTTTGAAGAAAGAAAACCCATGTATACCTTGAAAAATCATCAATAAAAGTAAGGAGGTACCTTTATCCATTCATGGATATGATAGGAATCAGACCGTTGATATCAGAATGTGTCAGCCCCAATATGCGTGTAGCTCGATTTGCCTTTCCTCGATCGAACTTGTGCTCAAGGTGTTTTCCAATCACATAGCCCTTGCTAACTCCTGTGGTTTTCTTGATGACCGGGAGACCTTCAACCATGGATTTTTTCTGTAATTGCTGCAAATATTTGAAATTAATATGGCCAAACCTCTCATGCCATAGCCTACTAACCTCATTTCCATGAGTTAGTAGAGCAATGGGCTTTGCATCCGCAACAAAGTGAGAGAACTCATAGGCTTTTGCATGATGATCTGCAAGGCCTTTTGCAATGAGTTTCCCGAATGCAATTTCTGTTATCTCAACATCATTTGGGATGAAATAGACTCTCTTAGGCATTCTTGTATGTGTCATTTGATAGACAATAAGGATATTTGCTGCTAGAGACGGTACATACAAAACATTAGAGAAAAAACCATTTTCAAGATCTACAGTACCTTGTCCTTCGGAAATGATGGTGGATTCATCTCCCATGTGGATGGGAATGGATTTACTGGTCTCTAAGGATGAAAAGGAGTCTTTTTTAGCCATCATGTGATTTGAAGCTCCATATTCAATCATCAATTCTTTGGACTTTGAAGTGCTTTCCATGAGGGCATGACCTTTCTCATGCTGTGGTTCCCGATCTTGGTGATCTCTCCTCCGAAAGCTTTTCGAAAGATTGATGTGATTCCTATGAAGGAGAGAGGTTGATTCATCAAGATTTTTCTTCATTCAGGCATGTTCAGGGTGAAAACCCTTCCTGCAGTAAGAACACTTGACTTTTTCTTTCCCATTGTGCCCTTTTCCTTTGTTCTTACATGAGCCGGAAGATTCATCATGCTGCTGGTTTTAAACTCTAGGCTTAGGAGCATCAAATTTAGTTTTCTGATTTTTCTACTGCTTTCCTTTACCCTTCAGATCTTTGGGCCCCGATACATGGAGGGCTTGATCACGGGAAGATCGGATGATCCCCATCTAAACAAGCTTGTCATGTTCATTTGTTAGGGACTCAATAAAGGCACTGAGTGTAGGCATCTTCCATCCAAGGGTTGTGAGCTTCCCTGCATGGAATGTAGAAACAAACCTAAATAATCAGCCCCGAGTTTAGAGAGTATGGAAAGGATGAGTTGATCATCCTCCTTCTCCACATTGCATTGCTTCAAGAGTAACACAGTATGCTTGAACTTTGTAAAGAAATCATTCAGAGTCTCGAAATTGGAAGGTTGGAGAGACATGATTTCATTTTCAAGTTGGTAAACTCTCAAGTCAGCATGCTTTCCATATAGAGATTCCAATTTGTTCCATATTTATTTCAGTGTCTTCAAATCCGTAATATGGAAGAGAAGGTCTCAGGAAATAGAGAGGAACAAGAAACCGAAAGCTGCATCCTTCTTGTTCAAGAATCTTGATTTTTCTATGGCAGATCTAGGCTACTTATGTGTCCATGGTGACTCTAAAAAGTCATTTGGAGCGCAACTGAATCTCCATATTACTTTTCCATGAGTGGAAATTGTATGGAGTCAAGAGATCTGCTGAGGAGGCCATCTGGATGTGCTGGAGCAAATGCTTCACCTATAGAAACTTGAAAATCAAAACAGAAAGGGAAAAATAAAGTCAGACAACCTGGACATTCTAGGCTTTCATCACACCCATCATAGTCAATCAAGAAAGCTTGATCAACAAGTTCTTTACTTGGGATATTGATTGGTAATCCTTGGTTTCTGGTGCAATACTGGATTTTTGAGCTATTGCTCACTTTCCATGGAGAAATTTGTCAAAAAGCTTGTTTTTGAGAGAAAGATCTTCGTCCTTCCATAAGCTATGATACGATATTAATATTGTCTATTGATCTAGGAACAAAGAATCAATCTCATCAAATATTAATCAACAAATAACTCATGAAATGGTGTAATCTGTCTACAGGAATAATAGCCGCTCTGTATTCACATAAAGAATGAATGATTACGATTACAATGTCATGCTACAAGCATGAATGAAGAAACAATTTGAATTCCTTGGGAGTTCATTCGAATTGAATTAGTGAGTCTAGCTTAATTGAGTGTAAGCCATGGTTCATACTCAATTAACCACTGACGAAAACCCTAATTGACTCAACTAACCCTAACTAAAGTCGATGTGTAATAAATGACTGAGTCTCAACTGAAAGAGATCAGACACATGTCACAACTCACTAACCATCAAGAGGTATTGCTACACTAACTCCAATGAACCCCGATGAGGTTAATTGAAGTTGAACTGCACATCAAAAGTTGGTGGAGGCGCCCCTGTTGATTCTAGTTCATTAAATAATCATTAAATAATATATTTAATGAGAGGAGGTGCCTTAACTGACTTGTTTAACTGATTGTAACCACCAGTTAGTAATTAGGTGCATTAATATCACTCAGATCACCCATGGAGTGCTCCAATTAGCCTCCCCGAATGTAGGAGAAGGCTAAGTTAGCCTCCTTGACTGAAGGTAGGCATGAGTGTGACTAGATGATGCCAATTAATTCTCTACTGATGTCAATTAATGTCAATTACACTTAGGATAGTGGTTTAACTAGGCCAATTTGACCGAAAAGAGTGTGTATGGTGGTAAATATCTCCAAGAGGGACAAGTATCATCCTTCTTTTCTTGTAGAATATTGTACGTGATATTTTGTACAAGTCAAATGCATTAGTTGTATGGTTAGAAACATTTCATAAGGAATATTCATAATGGCAGATTCTTATGCATAAATATATAACCATGCAACTATTTTATCCAATACAACATCCATCCATATCTTATGGAAACCTTTTAGATGCCTTTAATATCTACCATGACATCATTGATATTGTGCACTAATCCAATATGTCAGTAAAGAGGTTTCATTTTAGATAAGTAGAAATGGAGATTTGTATAGCACCATGGGATACTTACCCATCACATGCATATTAGTTGTATACTGTCATTAATGCAAACATTCTATCATGCATAACACATCGGCTGAATATAAACAAATGAATAACCAATTAATATCATGAAATGCCAACTGAGTACTTATCTTTATTCGTTTCATGGGTGGACTCCTTCTTGAGCCTTCGTATTCATCATCTTCTTCATTCATGACAGCATCATTTCTTATCCAAATGCTAAGATGGATAAGAGGCTCTTCAAGAACTGAGTCCTTCATATTTCACATCGCTTGAGGGATCTTCTTTGAATCGAGAGAGCTTGATCTTTAGTTTCTCCCATCTTCTCTTCTCTTATTATGAGTTGAGCTTCTTCTTGTGTGCACTCTTCCCAGATTGTACTGAACGTAATCACTTCCTTCTGGCACACATTCCTTGAATGAATGAATCCCATGATCCTGGGAGGCCATAAAAGTATCTTATTCTTCTTCGACTACTTCGTCATAGCATCAAACACTTCCTTTTGGTGTCTTTAGGGATGACACACGAGCGATGAGATGATATTTAATAGAATGCGGAATGATTCTCTTGGCTCTAGCCTTAGCCTCATCTCCCTTTGTCTCTTAGACCTTTCTTATTGAAATACTGATCCAAATCAATTTCTTCAAGGATCACGGAGTTCCTATACTTCTTTCGATTTATATTCTTCCCTTCAAATATCTTGGTCAATGAATCAAACTTCTCTTTAGGTTTCTTTAGGGAAGACACTTGTTTTTATAGAATCAACAATAATCCTCCTGGCCTTGACCAATTTCTTCTCATGTATACCGTTAGCCTCATATCACTCAAGAACTGGAACCTCTCCACTTATGTAAGTGTCCAATTCATTTTCTTCAAGAAGAAGTGAACTCCTATACTTCCATGCTCGAATGTTTTCAGCTTCACCAAGATTTTCATCAAGCTGGTGTGATAGGTCATTTTGAAATGAGAACCTCAAATGTAAATAGAAAAAGATTAGATCTTACCGATTTGAGGTGTCTGTCATGGTTCTAGATTTGGTTGATCTAGGGTTTGTTAGAGAAACCCCAATTTTTAAAACTTGGTATCTTTCAGATCTGATTTAATAGAAAGATGTGCCTCGTAAAGGTGAGTTGAGCAGCATACTCATTTTCCCAAAACTGTGATCAGAACTGCAAAATATCTGATGCCCTAGTTTTCTTCAACTTCTTATATAGAATTGCCTAATATTGTTTCTGCATTATATCCAAGATTAATTCTCCTCTATTTCTAAAACATCACACTAAGGTATCCTCATCTGTCCTCTTTCCAAAACCATAGGTTTGAGTATAATTGGTTTCACCAATTGGGACTTATGATAGTTTTCCCAAGGTGACTTATTTTAGGACTATTCAACATAGCAAACGTGTACGGACTTTCGCGTGTCACTTTTTCACCTTCAGGGTCTAAAACTTTTATCACAGAAATTACATTATGTTCCATATTGGGGACATCTTAAGAAATTTCATTTGGCCCTTTGTTGCACGAGATATAGCAATTTTCCCTAGGTGTCCTGTTTAGGGATGGATCCAAGGAGAGGATAGAACCATGATTTGGAGGAATCATATATCCCAGAATATAGCGAATATGAGGCTAAAACTTTTACAAAGGGTACATAGGGAATTTATCTTCGTCCTGTGAAAGTTTTAGCTCTTGAGCCTTCTCCAATCAAAAATTTCAATCTTGGTCTCTAAATTTTGATTTTGAGGAGGAGAGAAATCATATTTTGGGCTCACTTAAAAATTCCTCTTCTCTAAAAATCTATAATTTCCCATAGTGGTGACAGGTCCAAAATTGAAAATGCATGGAATCAAATTTTGCTTCAATAGAAAGATGCGCCCTTCAATGGAGAGTTATCCTAGCCTCCTTTTGTTGATGATATGTGGAGAGAGACCCAAAAAGTAAGAATCCCTAGATCCTGTAGCTGCATAGTGTCTTCTTCTCAGGTTAGCTGTGATACCATGTTAGATTTTTATCATTTAATCAATATGATCTAGGATATTATGTGAGAGAATAACATGCACAACAATAATTAAAAGAGACAAGAGACACAAATAATTTTTCTTGGGGAAACCATAAAGGATAAAACCCCGCAACTTCCTCAGAGATAGAATGAGCACCAATAGAAAAAGTAAAACCCAAAAACATGAAGATGATCTCCAACAACTATTCTCTTTATCACTTGTGCGAGCTCCTCTTGTCTTACTCATGCACTGCAATTGAGTGTGTGTTTGTGTGTTTCAAATAGAGAGTCTCACTCTATATTTATACTAGTTTTCCACTTGACAATTACTTACCAGAGCTGACCTCACTAGGATATTCTAATAACCCTAATACCCCTCAGCTGTGGGGACTATTTCCCCCACTTACAATGGAGGGTTAACCTCAACTCAATTGTGGGGACTATTGCCCCAACTTACAATGGAGGGTTAACATATATGACTTTACAAGACTTTATTATATTAATGATTTTCCTTATAGGAACATCGGGGTAATAAGATTGCTTGATATCCTTTTGCATTCCATTCCAAAAAAATGACCTTCTTGCATTATAATAAGATTTTAAGAATCCTACGTGTCCCGCGGCTGGTGGATCATGGGATTTATTCATTACCTTAACCTTGAATTTAGAGTTTGAGTTTAAATAAATCCTCCCCTTATACCAAAGGATATTGTTTTTCCATTCAAACTTAGGGTGATGGTTGGAATTTTTAATTATAGTGCTTGTTTTGGGTCCTTGGTGAATCCACTTGTTATTTCATCTAGACATTTTGGAATTGTGATAGAGATGGAGTAAGAGGTAATAACCTCATATTTTCTGGAGAGTGCATTTGCGAATACATTTTCCTTTCGCTTTTTGTATATTATTTCCATGTCGAAAGCAACGATTTTTTCTATCCACTTATGTTGTTTAGTGGACAATGTTTTCTATTGAAGTAAGTATTGGAGGATATTGTGGTCCATGCAGATCATGAATTTTATCCCTAGGAGGTATTGTTGCCACTTTTCCAATGAGTGCATAACTACCAACATTTATTTATTGTATGTAGACTTCAATTGTCTCACTTGTTTAATTTCCTGCTCTCAAAAGCTATCTGGAGTTCATATTGCATCAATATTGCTCCCAAACCATAACCTAAAGTGTCACATTCTATCAAAAATGGTTTTGAGAATTCTGGAGTAGCTAGTACAGGTGTGGAGGACATAATTCCTTTCAAGGATTCAAAACACTTATCCTCTTCTTCGCTCCACTGGAATGCATTCCTTTTTAGAAGGTTGGATAAGGGTACAGTTATGTGTGCATAATTCTAGATGAATTTTCTGTAGTATCCAGTTAACCTAAGGAATCCCCTTAACATGGAGATGTTAGTAGGTTTGGGCCAGTCTATGAATGATTTGATTTTTTCAGGATCTACCTTGACTCCTTCTTTAGATATTGTGTGACCCAGATAGCTCACTTCTTCTTTACCGAACGTGCATTTGGACATCTTGGTGTAGAATTTATTTTCTTTTAAAATAGAGAGTACTTATTCTAGGTGTGTGAGATGGTCCTTCCATGTCTTCTGTATATAAGAATGTCATAAAAAAAAACTAGTACAAACTTCCTTAGGAATGGATCAAATAGCTTATTAATGGTTGCTTGAAATATTGCTAGAGTGTTAGTTGTCCCTAAAGGCATTACCTTGAAATCATAATGTTCTTCATGGGTTTGTAAATTTGTCATTGCCACATCTTATAGCCTTAATCTGATATGGTAATATCATGATCTTAAGTATAATTTTGAAAAGTACCTTGCACCATGCAGTTCATCCAACATTTCATCGATAAATGAAATGGAGAATTTGTCTTTAATAGTTTTCTTGTTTAGTCCTCTCTAGTCGATGCATAGCCTAAAATACCCATCCTTCTTCTATACCCTAATGGTGCAACATAAGGACTTCAAATTTATTTAATTCCTCCACACTTTAGTAAATCATGGATTAATATTTCAATCTCTGTCTTATGATGGTGTGGGTACCTATATTGTTTAACATTGATGGGGCTTGATCCAGACTTGATTTCGATGACATGATTGATCTTCTTTTCTGGTGGTAAATCCATGGGGAGAACTTCGAATAATTTTTGGTACTTTTGGATTAGTCCTTGGATCTCTGGTTGACCTCGTTTAACCACTTCTGGAGTTAATAATTCCATCTCTTGGCATTGCACGACATGAGCTGATGCTCCCTTTCGAATTAACTTCTTCGTTTTGTGGGATGACATAATTTGTGTGCAAGGGGGTTGGAATCCATACAATTTGTATTTTTCTTCTTGCCACTTAAACTTTATAAAGTGTTCTTGGTGGTTTGTTGAGTAGGTACCTAGTGTTTGCAGCCACTAAATTCCTAATACTGCATCAAATCCTTCTAAGGGTGCTGCGTAGAATTCTGACTCAAGGTTATATTCCTGTATTTGTATCTTAGCTTTGTGGAATTTCCCCACTTTTTCGATCTTCTTTCCATCTATAACCATTACCTTCATGTTGGGTACTGGAAACATGAAATTGTTAATCCTCTTTACAAAACTTACGTAGATGAAAATATGGGTATTTCCTATGTCCAATAGGATGACAACATTGTTATTTTTTATATTCCCTTTAAGTTTTAATGTTTGTGGTTGGCGTATTCTGGTTATGGATGCAATTGACATTTTAGGTGTTTCTTCATCTTCTGAATCTGATGGAGGATTTTTGATGTCACATGTTTCTTTTATTCCAGATTCCTCACTATCCTACCTGTCTTCCTCTTCTGCTTCACATTGATACAAGTTCTTGGTGGTCTCTTTTTTCAAACATTTGTGTCTTGTGTTCCACTTCTCTCCACAATATTTACACTTTCCTTCTTTCAGTCGTTGGACTTCTAAGGTAGGTTTGTTGTCACTCCTTAGATGTGCTGGCTGGTATTTGGTGTCGGTTTTGGAATTTTGAATGGACCTTTGATCCTTATCATGGTTCATGTGCCACGTCTTTTTCAATTTTTCCTCAATGATTTTTTCCTTCCATCTCGCTTTGTCCAAGTTTGATACATTTAGTAGCTCTAATTCATCTCTGATATAGGGTTCTAGTCCATACACATACGTTTTTAGGCATTGAATATCTGTGAGTTTTGGCACACATGTATCCAGGTATTCCCATTCATCGGTGTATTCATCGACATCACCTTTTTATTACAGTCTGGTGAGTTTTGCGAAGAAGTCCTTTTCTTTTAAATATTCAAACCTCTTAAAGAAATATTTTTTGAACATGTTCCAATTGTGCTTAGTTGTATGTGTTGTAACCTTCCACCACATGTACCATTTGTATGCCCAATATTATAGTTACATCGAGGGATATTTTATCATTTCTTCCTTGGCTATGATATTGTGTATGGAAAAAAATTCTTCTACTTTGTTGATCCACGCCACACTCTGTTTTGTTGCACCATTGAATTTTGACAATTCTAACTTGGGTTGCATTTTATATCCACTTATTTTTGGTGGAGAGAGTGTCTTTTCATGATTTGGAGAGTGATCGTGACCGAACTCTTCTTGTGGAATTTCCTTTCTGGGAGGTATTGTCATATGATGGATTGAACTTGAGGATGGTTGGTCCTCCTTTGACACCTTTCCAACTAATGTGGTAATTGTTTCTTCTAAATGATGCTCGAGTTTGCTTAATCGAGATTCGAATAATACTGATATTTCCCTTGTTACTCCTTCCATCTCCCAAGATACTGCTTCATTGACTTCTTTTTTTACACTTTGTGATAATTCATTTTTACCCTTGTGTAGTTCTACTTCGATATGGTTGAGTCTTGAGTGTAAACCTTTGAGATGTTTATAATCATGGGCTTGGTGTTTTTCCAAAGTCTCCTTTGTATCCTTAATTTCCGACATAGTCCTTGTACAAGGAGGATTTTTTTTCTACGAATAATTTTAAGGATAATAATTAATTATTATATAATGAAATCTTTATTTTATTATTTTTTTTAATATAATAAAAAAAAATTGAATTATTATAACTATATTATTTTATAATATATTTGAATTAATATATTATATTATATTATATTATATTTTTTGCAGGTCGTGGAGTTGGAGGCCGAGGCAGAGTGACGTTGTGGAGTTGGCCGTTGTTGGGGCGAGCTCAGGTGGGAGGAGAAGGCGTGATGTGGGGGCGCGGATGGTGGGGGAGGGAATTCATAGAAGGGAATGGACAAAGGAGGAGGGAGCAATACGTAGTGGCAAGGCGGGAGGGAAAAGGGAATGCACAGAGGAAGAGGGAGAAACATAGGGGATGAGCTAGTGGTGGTGGAAGGTAGATGGGAGAGTGCAGCGGTGGAGGGTGGTGGAGTGCCAGTGCGGAGGATGAAGCAACACATGAAGCAGGTGAGAGGTGGGGAAGAATAGGCTACGAAAGGTGCCGAGGAGCCGAATGTGGCTCTGATACCACTTGAAGCAGAGAAAATAAACCCACATATTTTGAATTATGCCACAATGAAGATAATTATTAAATGATGATATTTTAGAATAACAAAGAAGACCTTTTATAGGTCAAAACACACCGTTTCAATCAAATGGTGTGACCCTACGTTTTAGCTTAACTAATATTACATTTAATATTAAAATAATTGCTCATAAATATTTAGATGCATAAAATATACATAGTTATTAAATAATTAGCATTCATGTACCATTTTCATAAAATTCCTTTACAGTTAGGGTTTGTTCATTTTGAGCATAATAAAGCCCTAAATCAATGTCTATATCCAGCTATTGAAACATTAGATTTAAAATCGAAACATGAAGGCTTACAGTCGAGGGTTGAAAACCCATGAAAGTAAAACTATATATAAATATATTATTAAATTACTGAGAAATAATTTTCACTCTACAAAAAACCTCATTGATTAAATAAACATTCCAATATAAATCTCTTGTAGCCGAAAGGCTTGTTGTATACAAAAAAATTGTAGGGTTAACAATTTACAAAATAACACAATATAAATTTATGTTAAAAACCATAATATAAATAAAAAACATCCTTAATTAAAGACTTAACACAAGTCATGAGTTCAAGGCCTATAGGGTAATTTCCAAGTAATTTCATGAAGTAAATAAAACCTAGAGTGAAATCCCTAAATTCTGGTATCCAAGAATGGGACGTATCTATTGAAAAACCATCCTGGAAACCTTTTAACGAATTATCGTTTATACAGAACATGAAACAATATTATTAATATTATTAAGCCATAACAGAACCGATAGAAAATCAACATTACACTGGCTTTATCACCTTATAAACCCTGTGAAAGTAAAATGTATAAAATCCATTTCACTAAAAAATAAACAAAATATAAATTTTATAGAGACTGATAATAAACAATATATCAGTCACAGAACAGAGACGAGAACAAAACAAAGGATTTTTAAACTAGAACGCAGTGTTGTATTTTCTTAAACACTGACAAAACTTAAAATTAATAACTTCAAAGTTTTAAACCAAAATTATTGTAATAGCTTTCCATGAAACCCTACAATAAATTTTCACAAGTAATTGATTTACAAATTTTCCTCACACTCCACGGCTTGTAGCAAGGGGATTGATCATATATAAAACATTTTAAAAACCCTAACAATTTCATCTGCCATTTTTCGAAACAATCTCTTTCATCTCTTCCAATAACATCGTCGAGGAAAAACACCATAATATTTACCATAAGAATCAAAGGCCTCAAAGCCAAAATAAAAGAGAAATTCCTTTCCAATATTGCCATCACATTCCACACCTTAGACCGTAGGGTTTCAAAGTTCACAGGTCTTATGAGGACCCTTTAGACGCCACCCACAACTGAGTTCACCTTTCAAACCAAGTTCAACAAAGAAGGAAACCAACAAAACGCTCCTGTCAAATTAAAACAATGGACAAGGTTAAACTTTGCATTTAATAGTATAAAATAATTCTCATAGCAACTAAAATGAAATGTATCAATGAAACACTTACCCTTGACATCTTTGCAAGAAAACCTGTGGCATGTTGAGAGCTTAACTCTGCAAATTTTACACCAGTAATAGAAAAATGCAGTGATAAAGGTGTTTCATCGCGTGTTGGATGGTCACGAGGTGAGTGTAGACCATGGTTGGAAGAGCCGAGAGCCTCGGATATTCTCTTCACCATCTCAAAACATGCAAAAAAACCAAGCCTTTTGTCTTTACGAGTTAGCATTATCTTTTGAGTCATGTTGGAAAGCACTTGAAACCTATCATGTGGGCATTTTTTGTTCTTCACCCACCTCCATGTTCATTTCGATCGAAAACTATTTTCCCTATAGTTTGAATGACTTTCGATTGGAATGACATTTTTTTCATGGTCTAATTTAAGTAACTAGGTCAAGCTTAGAATAACATGATCTTATCACTTTTGAAATTCCTTTTTTCTCTAATCTTGTTTATCACCTTGGTCTTGGTTTTGTCAAAGTTTTGTCACTTTAGATTCATTTTACTAGGTCTACAAGGGTTGGGACAAATCATTTTTGATGAAAACAACTCCATAAATAAAAATAAAATGCATTATGTTTCTTAATCTAAGTAAGACCTTTTAACCCTGTAATCCTAGTTTTGAAGTAGGGTTAGCAGGTAGAAGGGCTAAGGTTGAAAAGCATAATGAATATATAAAAGTTTAAAAAAAATTGTAACTTACAACAAAGAAGGTATGACATTTCAACGTTTGAAAACAAGTAAAAAGTCGTATCCAATAGTATGTCGTACGAATCTTTATGCAGAAATCATAATTCAAGTTTTTAAGTACTTGGGTTTTTCACAGAAGTTATCATTATAATTTATGTCCTAAAGTTGGAGCCTTTCGTATTATTTTTTATTATTTATTTATGGATTTTTGAGTTGTTACATGTGGTATCAGCGTGAGTTTTCAAACACTAGGCATGAAGTTGGCTCAAGTTGCATGCTCAATACAAAAACAAAAAAACAAAATATTGACTTTTGTTTAAAAAAATCATTTCTATACATAAATATAAAATTTGCAGGAAACAAATGGAGTAGAGGCATCTGCTGAGGATGGATCACATAATAATAATCCATATAACATATACGCAAAATTAAATAATCAACCATCTGAATTACTCCAAACTATTAAATACTTAAAAGCGGAATTACAGAATGTCAAGAAAGATAATGAAAGAATCATAAGAGCACGGGAAGAGCTAAATCAAATACTGTTGGATAAATTACATAACGAAGGAAAGTATAGAAGAAAAGAACATGAATCTGAATATGGAACTATATCCTACAAGCGTAAAGGTAAGAAGTTAAAATTATTTGATAATGAAATGAATTCCTCTTCAAGAATTAAAGTTAGGTCACACAGAGAGAGACATAAATTCTCCACTGAAAGTAATGATAACGATAGTAGTCTTAAAAGAGAAAATACAAACCTTATGAATAAATTTCAGGAGAATTTAAGAAGATAAAACCCCCTATGTTTAATGGTGAAGTGGAAAAAGGAGAAGAATCCGAGGCATGGCTATGAGGTATGAAAAAATATTTTCAAATCTATAATTAGTCACACAAGGTAAAATCTAGAATGGATATCCATAACTTAGCTAGAAAAGTTGATATATGGTGGCAGGATATAAAAAGAGTGAAAACATTAAAGAAAAGTATGTAACTTGGAGAACTTTTAAGAAGTACTTTAAAATAAATTTTTTGTCTCAAAAATATTACAAAGAAATGGTTAAGTAATATTACGATCTTAAGCTAGGATCAATGTCTACGAATGAACTAAGTAGTAAATTTTTAAGTTTATTACGATACATACCTTATATCATATATGAAAAGCCTAAGATATAGAATCTTCTGAGTTGTTTACCTCTTAGCTTCAAGGACAGAATTGAATATGACAATCCAAAAACCCTTGAGTAAGCAATGAGGAAAGCTAATTTATGTTTTGAATAAAGAAATAATAAAAGAGAAGGTGTACCTAGCTGGGAGGGTAAAAGAACTAATAAATTTGAACAAAGAAGAAAAGGTCTTAAGTCTAATATAAATTTTGAAAACAATTCACAAAACCATTCTAAGAATACTTACCAAGGGACAGACTTGAAAAGTAAAACACAACATAATTTTGCAACAACCGATACATACCTAAAAATTATGTTAAAAATCATGAACAAATAGAACCTGTAAAATGTTAGGAATGCGAGGGACCTCATTATGCAAAGGACTGTCCAGACATAAAGAGGAATTTCAGCAATGTGCATACAATATAAGAAGAACAAATTATTGGTGACGTAGTGAACAAGATGCGCATAATTAATGTAGCCTTGGAGAGTTGAGAGGATGATAAAAAATAACTCCATGGTTGAAGTAGAAGGTATGATACAGAACAAACCCATTTCTATTTTGATAGACCTAGGTGTTAGTTTAAGCTACATGTCACCTAGTATAGTATAAAGTTGTAACTTGTATTTAGAAAAGTTTAAAAAATCTTGGTTGGTTCAGTTAGCTACATGAACCAAGAGAAAGTTAGTTAGATATGTTGAAGATTGTGAAATGTTTATGAGTCAATTAAAAAATCAAGTGAAATTAAATGTATGACCTCTAAGGTCATATGATGTTTTAATAGGTATGGACTGGCTGGAAAAGTACACAATAGTTTTAAATTTCTTTGAGAAAACATTTACATGGTTAGATGAAAAAGGAGAAACAATTATAATGAAAGAAATGCCTAGAAACATTTATGTAACACAGATTTCATCTTTGCAAATGAAAAAGTCTGTACATAAAGGTTGTAAAGTTTTTGTTGTGCATGTAATGAATGACGAACACATGAATAAAGAAGATAAATTAAAATTTGATGACACACCAATTTTAAAAGAATTTTCAGATGTATTCCTAGAATATATTCCAGGATTAACTACAAAAAGAGAATTGGATTTTACTACTAAATTGGCACGTGGAGCTGTATCCAATTCAAAGGATCCTTGCCGTATGAATATCCTAGAACTTAATAAATTAAAACTACAACTGGAAGAGTTAATAGATAAAAAATACATAAGACCAAGTGTATCCCCTTGGGGAGCACCCGTCTTATTTGTTAAAAAGAAAGATGGTACCTTACGTTTATGTCTAGATTACCATCAGTTAAAAAAGATGAAAATTAAAAATAGATATCCATTGCCCCACATAGATGATCTGTTTGATCACATACGTGGAGAAATGATATTCTCAAAAATAGACTTGAGATCTAGATATCCTAAACTAAGAATTAAAGATGAAAATATATTTAAAATTGCATTCAGAACCCATTACAAGAATTATGAGTTTGTAGTTATGTCGTTTGGGCTAACGAATGGTCCAACATCTTTTATGTGTTTAATGAAAAGCGTCGTAAGTAAGAATTTGGATAAATTGGTAGTTTTCTTATAATATGACATACTAATTCATTCAAAAACCAAAGAATAACATGATGAGCATCTAAAAAAAATATTACAAGTTCTAAGAGAAGACAAATTGTACGCTAAATTCAGTAAAGGAGAATTCTTTAAAGATAAAATACAGTATCTAGGCCATGTGATATCCAAGGAAGGGATATCAGTGGACCCTGATAATATAGAATAAATAATGAAATTACTTGTTCCTAAGGATGTATCGAATGTACGAGCATTCATGGGGCTTACACGTTATTATCAAAAATTCATCGAAGGATTCTTAAAGATTGTGAATCCCATAACATCCTTACAGAAAAAGGGGAAATGATTTGCATGGAATTTAAATTGTGAAGAAAGCTTTAATAATTTAAAATAATTATTAAACACCGCACCTATGTTTAAAATAACAGATCCAAATAATGACTTTGTTGTATTCACTGATGCATGCAACAAATGCCTAGGTGGAGTGCTAACGCAAGAAGGTCATGTAATAGCATATGAGTAAATAAATCTAAAAATACATGAAAGGAATTATGCTACCTATGATTTAGATTTGACTACTATAGTACACACTTTACAAATGTGGCGCCATCATCTAATCGGTAGAATATTTGTATTAATGTCTGATAACATCAATTTGAAATACTTTTTTGATCAACAAAATCTGAACTCAAATCAAGCAAGATGGTTAGCTTTCCTTAGCAAATATGATTTTGAGATTAAACATATAAAAGGAAAACAAAATAAGGTGGAGGATGCCTTAAGTAGAAATACAAATTTGAATATTATAGCCGCTCTTAGCAGCTATAAAACAGAATTGGACGATAACTTTTAATGGATTAAAAATGGATAAGGATTATCAAAATTTAAGAGAAAAAGTTATAGAAAATGAATCTAAAAATATAAAATCAGATTTCAACTTAAATGAAAAAGGTTTAATGCTGTATAAAAACAGATTATATGTACCTAATATACCATAAATTAAATTTTTGATCTTAAATGAAGTACCTAAGAGTCATTACTCAAGACATCCTAGCTACCAGAAGATGATAACAATGTTGAGAAAATACTATTTCTGGCACAATATGAGAAGTGAAGTTGTTGAAAAGATACCTAAGTGTATTGAATTCCAATAGGTTAAAGTTGAGCATCAACACCCATCAATCCTTTTTCAACCATTACCAATCCCAGATTGAAAATGGGGAATTATCATCCTTTATTTCATAACATGACTTCCTAAAAAATTTAAAAATTGATTATGTGATGGTACTAGTAGACAAAGTCATCAAGGCAGCTCATTTTATACTCGTTAAAAATACTTATAAGGATGCTAATATTGCTAATAGTTTTATGAAGGAAATTTTTAGTTTGCGTGGACTTCCTAAGATGATAATTTCTAATAGGGATCCTAAATTTTATTGGTAATTTATGGAATTCAATTATTTAAGGATTGGACACTGAGTTAAATTTTAGTACTTCTTATCATCCGCAAACGAATGGAAAAATCGAAAGAGTAAATCAAGTCTTATAAGATATTTTATGGATGTATGTTAGGGATCATCCAAAGAAATGGGAAGAATATATGCACTTAGTCGAGTTTTCTTATAACGATCATTATCAAGCTCCAGCTAAACTTAGTCCTTTTGAAATACTGTATGGTAAGAAATGTAATACTCCCATTTGATGGAGTAATCCGTTTGACAGATTGATGTTAGGACCTAAATTGTTAACAGAAGTGGAACTAACAGTGAAACATATAAGAAGCAATTGAAAAATTGCACAGCACATGAAAAAGAGTCATCCACACCTTAAAAGAACTCAGAAATAATTCCAAGGACATGAGCATGTTTTTGTCAAGGTGAAACCCAGAAAAAACTCATTTAAGTTGGGGAGTTGTGCTAAATTAGCACCAAGGTATTGTTGACCATTTGAGATATTGTTAAGAGTTGGACGAGTGGCTTACCAGTTAGCTTTGCCAACTAATCTCAAAATACATAACATATTTCATATTTCTATATTGAAAAAGTATGTGCATGATGCTATTCATGTAATCGATTAGAATGTTATTCAGGGAGAACCAAAATGAGATTTCCAAGTGGAATCGGACTGTATCCTTGACAAGAGTGAAATGTTTCTTTGGAATCACACCATTGGAAAAGTAAAAGTGGAATGCAAACACCTTAGTCCAGATGAAGTAGCCTGGTAATTAGAGAGTCATATGCGAGAGGCATATCCAATTTTTTTCCAGGAAGACTCAGATGTTACTTCAGCAACATCGAGGACGATGTTGAACTTAAGAGGGGGTTTTTGTAACCCACCTAAAACTAAAAACATTTTATCTTTGTGAAAATACATTACTTTAAAAGTTATTGTAAATTTTTTTTGTTGTTTACCCAAGGTGGTCAAAGATGACTGTGATTGAAAATTTTATTTTAAACTTTTAAAAGAAGAGACACCTATCCAAAGAAAATCACTGAAGAGTGTTCATTGACCTACTAGGAGGAATGATATGTTGTATAAGGACAAAATGATTAATGGAAGCAACAACATTCAATTTCTATTTGTTGCAGGAGGCAATATCCCTATAATTGTGGTCATGTCCCAAAGAAAGGATGAAGTGAGCAAGTGGCTCATTTAATTGCAAAACTGACCCAAATACCTAGGAAAGATTATATATAACATCGAATGAGTAAGAGGATCAATACATTCTACATGATTAGAGCCTTGTGGTTTTGTTGGAAACTGAAAAATTTAGGCACACAAGAGGAATCAATGAAGGAAAAGATAAAGTGAGTTGCTAGAGTGTTGACTGCAAATGTGACTGCTAAGTTAAAAAGATGACTAATTAGGATTCTACACAGTATCTTTGTCCTCATAGTTCAGTGAACAAGCTCGGGGGTCCTAAACCAAGTGATGTTGGCTACTTTCATGAGACGGTTAGCAATAACAGTCTTCTTTGGGTGTGTGTCCACTTCAAAAGTGATCATGTTCTATAATTGTTACTAATTCATTATCTTTTTTCTATATATTACTGCTAGACATATGAATAATGAAAGTTTCTAGAATTATTATTGTTCTTCGAAATAAAATAAAAAGGTTTATTTTCCTATAATTTACAAGTTCAATATAGAAAAATGGATGGTATTGTGTATACATATTTCATGGTAGAAATGGTAGGCTATCGTATATTACTTAATAGAATACAATATTATATTTACATAAATAGTTTCACATGATATTATGTAATATACTTAATTATTAAATAATTAGCATTCTTATACCCTTTTCATATACTTGCTTTACAGTTAGGGTTTGCTCATTTTGAGCATAGTAAAGCTCTAAATCAAAGCCTATATCGAACTATTGAAGCATTAGATTTGAAATCGAAACATTAAGGCTTACAACTGATGGTTCAAAACCCTTGAAATTATGTGTGTGTGTGTGTAAATTAATCAGAAATGTTTTTCACTGAGCCAAAAGGCTCACTGATTAAATAAACATTCCAGTATAAATCTCTTACAGTCGAAAGGCTTGTTGTATTCAAAACAATTGTAGGGTTAACAATTTACAAAATAACACAATATAAATTTATGTTTAAAACCATAATATATATAAAAAAAATCTGCAATTAGATAGTTAACATAGGTAGTGAGTTCAAGTCATATAGGGTAATGTCCAAGGAATTTCATAAAGTAAATAAAACCTACAGGGAAAACCCTAAATTCTTGTAACCAAGAATGGACCATATTAATTGAAAAACCAGTTTGGAAACCTTTTAACTAATTATCGTTTATACAGAATGGTTCTAAAATTTAGAAACAATCTTATTAATATTATTAATTCGTAGCAGAACTGAGAGAAAATCAACATTACAGTGGCTTTATCGGCTTATAAACCCTGTAAAAGTAAAACATAGAAAATCTATTTCACTATATAATAAAAAAAACATAAGTTTTATACAGAGTAATAATA
Organism: Pseudotsuga menziesii; assembly: GCA_001517045.1. NCBI lineage: Eukaryota > Viridiplantae > Streptophyta > Pinopsida > Pinales > Pinaceae > Pseudotsuga > Pseudotsuga menziesii. The sequence continues at coordinate 63,886 of LPNX011102369.1, forward strand.
AACAATATATCAGTCATGGAGTAGAGCCGAGAGAAAAACAAAGGATTTTTAAACCAAAATGCAGTGTTGTATTTGCTTAAACATTGACGAAACTTTACATTAAAAAATTTAAAGTTTTAATTCAAAATTGTTGTAATAGCTTGCCCTGAAACCCTATAGTAAATTTTCATAAAAAAATGCATTAGAAATTTTTCCCAGAATCCACGGTTTTAGTAAGGGGATTGATCATATATAAAAATAAATAAAAAACCCTAACAATTTAGTCTCACATTTTCTGAAACGATCTCTTTCATCTCTACTAGTAACGTCATAGAGGCAAAACACTAGAATATTTACCATATGAATGGAAGGGATCGAATCCAGACTAAAACAGAAACTCCTTCCCATCCTTTCCATAACATTCCACACCTTAGACCATAGGGTTTCAAGGTTCACAAGTCCTACTCGGACCCTTTCGCCGCCACCCATGACTGAGTTCACCTTTCAAACCAAGTTCAGCGAATAAGGAAATCAATGAAACCCTGCTTCCAAATTAAAACAACGGACAAGGATAAAATTAGCATCTAACAATATAATATAATGCTTATAGCAACTGAAAATGAACTAGATGAAGGAAACGCTTACCCTTGACAGCTCTGCAAGAAAACTGGTGGCAGGTCGAGACCTTAACTATGCAAATTTTACTCCAAGAATAGTAAAGGAAATGATAAAGGAGTTTCATCATGTGTTGTATTCTCATGAGGTGAGTGCAGTCAATGGCTAGAAGAGACGAGAGCCTCGACTCTTCTCTTCACTAGCTTAAACAATGCAAAAGAACCAATCCTTTTGGATTTATGAGTTAGGGTTATTTTTTGAGTCCATATGGAAAGAACTTAAAACATATTTCAGTTTAGGGCTTGTCTTTTTTACTGCGCCTTCTTTTTTACTTAAACTCAAATTGTGTTCTCATTGTTGGCAGGTGTATTCCAGTAATGGAAGAATTGTTTCATCTTGAACTTTGTTTCATCCACTACAAGTTAATAGGGCATATCAATATTATTTTTGAAGTATCTGGTCTAGACATAATCAAAATTGGTCCATTGATGCTTGACAATCAATCACTTGAAATTTGTGGTGAAAATTTATGTTTTCACTTAGTTTCATAAAAATTTAATAGTCCATTGAATTCAAGGGTAATTTTGCACTGCCAGGATAAAAAACCTCTACCAAAACATTAATTTTTCTCTAACTTAAAAAAAATCAAAATATATAACAATTCCTACATATTTTGCTTTCTTAAGTAAAACAATAAGTGCTTTGAAAATTATGTAGTTTTCTAAAATTATGTTGTGATCCACATTCCTCCTAACATCCCACCTAATTCTGACAAACAATTTAGTAGCGAAAATTACATGTATGGGACAAGTTTGTAGTCATAAGTTTTGATAAGGCATCGATAGGGCCTGACATGAACTCTAGCGGTACTATTACATTAACTTCATAATGCTGCCAATGATCAAAATATCCCATTTGAATGCCAACGAATTCTTGCCTTGAATTCTTAATCGATAGTCATATGTTGTGAGATGATGAAAAATAATATAATACAACACATCAATATACATCATGTGTGTGGAAGAACATTAATATTGAAATCAATAACATTGAAAACCCATAAGAAATCCTTCATCTTGAAAGCAATCAAATTGAAAACCCATAAGAAATGTTGCTCGATTTGTAGAGGTAGTTCTATATGCAAATGTATGACTTGTGTAAGGAGGAAAATATAAATTCCATGTTTTGAATGAATCCCTGCACTTCACTTTGAGCCATCTGGATAATATGCAAGAAAAATATTTAGTAAAGTATCCAGTAGAAAGGACTTGAAAATAAAATCAAGAGGAATCCATGGAAAAACACGAAATGTAGTTGAAATTGACTTTATACACATGGGTCCTTGTGATAGATATGATACATGTATGAACTGAAAATCATTGTGTAATACCCCCTGAATTAATAATTATTATTAATTCTGCTAGAAAATTACTTTATTTATTATTTTTATTATTTTGACAAAAAAGTCAAAAATAAACATTTTGTATTAAAAACATTTTTATTTAATAAAATATGCTGAAGGGAGACAAAAGTGGATATAGATATTGAAGAGTGTTTTCTAACATGGAATATAAAAAAACATGTGGCAGAAACCATTGAGTGAGAACTCAATATGCAGGAGCCATCATCCCCGAAAATCGGGTCACAACTCCAAGTTGAGTGCTAAAGAGGAGGTGGCTCATAAATGACCAAGTCCTTGGAAAAAAACTATGTATTAGTATGTCCAAGAGCAGCATGAGGCTGGAACTGGATGGGGATTAACATATATGAATGCAAGAGATAGAACATCGAAGGATTTTTCTCTTGTGGTTTAGCGAACAGGCTCGAGGGTTCTCGAGCAAGCAACTTGGCTGCTCTAGGATTTTGTTGGGAGGACACTTTTGTTTTCCTAGTGTTGGTGCCAAGTTCATAAGTTATGTTTAAATGTTTGTAGAACGTGTTTAAATCATAGTTATGAATAACATTACTGTAGAATTTAGTTGTTTTTAGTTATCCTACTAATGGTAATCTTGAATGGTTTGGAATTCTGATCTTTTTGAAATTTGAACTCTGCACCTAATGGATTTAAATTCATTTATTAGTAGAATTTATCATGTACTCCTATATTTAACCGTATAATTCATGTTTGTATCGATTTTTCCTAAATATTCATTAATATACATTTACGAAATTAAATTTTCAACTGAATCTATAATTCTTGTTTATAGTATAGATCTGCATTATTTGATGTATACAAATGGAATCCACTAGCATAATATTCATCCTAATTCCTACATGAAATAACCATGTTAAATTATAATCTATTGTTTATGATATAGATTTGTAGTATTTAGTATATACAGACAGAATTCATTTGAATAATATTAATTGTACTATAACTTATAAGATTCAAATTAATGTATTAGAATCAAATAAAATCTAGATATGAAAAAGAAATTTTTTTATCTTAAGTACATACATAGAAATACTTTTAATCAAAATAAAATAAATCCCTTAATCCAGTTTGGGTGTCCTAACAATTACACCATAATTACATTACTATTCTCGTTCACTGAAGTAATCAAATTAATGCTCGAATAGATCTCACAATCATTATAACAAAATCATGGATGCATGATTACAATTGAATTGTTGGAGTATCAGTACAACAACATGGTATAACCACCACGCCTATGGTAATTTACTAGTGATATGGATTTGTGCTAGGTTTCCAATGTTCATCAACATCTGTAAGTTTTGGCTCAATGAAAAACCTTACATGGTATCATAAAATACATATCATGATCAATTCCTATGACCTATGTTGAAGGGGGGATGTTGGAGTAACAATACAACATCATGGTATAACCGTCGCACCTTTGGCAGTTTCCTCGTGATAGGGCCTTGTTTTGGGTTTCAAATTTTGATCAACATCTATAGGTTTTTGTGTGACCACAAACCTTACATGCTATCAGAGATGATGTCTAAGGTTCAATTCCCATGATCTACGCCGGATGGGGGTTGTTATCAGTACAACCGCATGATATAAATGCAATCCCTTGTGCATGGTTTCAAATTTTCATCAACATATTCAGGTTTTGGTGTAACAACAAACCTTACATGGTATCAAAGCATATGTCTCAGGTTCAATTCCCCTGAGCTACGGTGGAGGGGGGGGGGGGTGTTGGAGTATCGGTACAACATCATGGTATAACCACCGTACCTCTGCGAATTTCCTGGTGATAGGGCCTTATGCTGGGTTTCAATTGCTCATAAACATTTGCAGTTTTTGGTGTAATGACAAACCTTACACAAATACCATCAAATCATAAGTTCAAATTAAATAAGAAACCTTTACACTATAAAAATATTATGAAGATCCTCGGATCTTTTCCCCTCACAATAATTAATGAAATTACCGAGTAGTGAGAACAAACACAACGATAAAAGATCATATTGTTTAAACATATTCAAAATATGCATAGGATAGTAATTAACTTAAGAAAAAACTAAATATAGGACTGATCGATATGATATCTTGTACAACCATTATGACGGCATCGAAATCCAAGTCACCAGGACTAGTATCACTTCAACCATACCTGAGTAATAAAACACATAGAACCTATGGGTCATGTCAATGAATACAAAACCAACACTATAATTACATGGTCGCAAGTCCACATCGTGTATGCCTTAGTGTTTTACAGAGGAAGAGCCTCGCTAAAACAATCTGTTATAACCATCGTTCACTAACTATTATTTTAATAAAGGTTTAATCCATAAAATATTGTAACCTTAGTCACGGTCATAAAACCATATAGGATGGTTTCCCTATTTCAAAACAATTGTTGCACGTGATTAACACTAGCATATAAAAAACTGTAGGATAACAAACACATTGTTGGCTAGACTATGAGGTTGTATCCATAACTTTTAATTGAAAATAGTGAAGTTTTACTCACGGAGGTAAGACCATCACTATGTAATTAGGTTATTTTAAATAAAAAACACCATAGTTATTCAAATACAGAGCTTGCAAAATAATAATGGATATTACACAGTTGTAGCTCGACTTTTCCATTTTTTTCACACAACATGAAAA